>JAQGCL010000039.1:0-32438 GCA_034699605.1 Isotomiella paraminor | reverse complement strand
TGCTGCTTGTGAGCTTGTAATTCAACCTCGTTGCTTCTCCATCCTCCTACCACATCATGACTCACCCATTTACAAAATCTTTTCTCAAATTGTGTGCCTTTTTCTTATGGCAAAAACGTCATTTCATTTGTTGTAGGCCAAGGGCTTGTCCAAGGAACAAATCCAATTGTGTGATTCCTACTTAGGCTGTTTCCTGGCCCTGTGGTATGAAAAAAGCCACTTTAGGGGTCAAGAAGGAGCGGAAACGTGGTGAAGGTGGGACAAACGGAGATGTGGAGGAGAAATTGAAGAAGCAAAGAGTTGCTTAACAATTGATGCGCAGAGGTTAACACGTTGACAGGTCGCTCTGTGAGTAGTTTCCTATCAAGGATTATGTGTACTTTACCACCTTAGTTCCTGAGATCCCGTGGTTACCGAAGATTTTGAGCACAGTTGTCTTAATTATGGCAACGACAAAACGATCTTTCGCGAGATGGTGTTGGAATTGCTAATCGTAATAACGCTGGTCGGTGGTGACAAAACTACTGGTTCATGCCCATGTTTCCTACAGAGGCCCATTCAAAGAACCCAAGCTACCTTAATTAACCAACACTGCAACCCTCACAACATATGTCAATATCAAGCGGAAGATCCATACACGTGGCGATGTTCCCGTGTAAGTACCCCAATTTCATTCGCAGAAGGAGATAATATGAATATTTGACAACGATTATGGCATGGCAGGAATACTGAAAATCACATTTCCCAATTACACTATGACACAAACTGAAGATTCAGATAAGGACAATTGAGGACCGCGTCAGGCCCTTCATTAAACCGCAATTTTGATACTGTGAAATCGGATGTTTCGAACCCACCGAACTGACTTCCCTCTGCTTAATACTTTCCATGAGAGTGGTGGTGATGGTTGTTCGATTGATTAGGATGTAATGCTTCACGTTTAAAATATAAGTTCCCTTCAACATAAAAAAAGTTTGCATCACTAATAGAATTGCTACCTACAATTATGAGTGATATACTCGTATTATCGTTTAATGGTTGGTCTAACATTTTTCGCCATCTCATTCTCACTCGGCTTCGATTGTGGGTAGTATCGCATCACAAGCCGAAAGGTCCATCCTCCTCCACTCCATGGGGCGATTGCCACTCCAACGCCTATGCTTACCATGGGTTTCCAGACCATTCTGAAAATAAAGGTTAGAGCACTAGAATGCAGTTATGAGAATAATTTGACTATTTATAGTCCGAAATTCCAGAATCATAAAGTATTCCCTTGTTAAACCAAGGAATCCTAGTAGAACAGATGGAGGAAGTATCGGAAAGAAGGCTTTCTGATGTCGTCAACATTTGGAGACAGTCAAAATGATCCGTCTGTAACCCTCAGTCCCACAATAGCCATTCAACTTCTGTACAACGCACTTGACCTTTAAATCAATTTGACTGTGTCGGTTTCTGTGTCTGGCGTCAAGTATAAAACACCCAAGGTAGCACACAACGAGGGGTGCAAGGAGTAAGCAGTGAAGGGTGATTTCAAAAAGACAGCTGAGGACGATAGCATCTGATCGTAACTGTTTACCCTGAAACTCCATTGTTTTGTTGATTCACCCATCATATTTATACCCAATATTATCGAATAACGTGCCATCACACAACGATTTTAAAAAATATTCGCCCACTTACATCTGCCGAAAGCTATATTTCCACTGTTGCCACTGAACTGCCTGATGTCAATCGTATTTGATCCCAGTTAATTTCGTTTTCCACTGAATGGAGTTCACGCACGTTGCTACCGACCAATCGATTTGACTTCCTTTTTTTGGTTGAGTTGTACGCTGGCAGGGTTCGAAAGAAACGAAGATAACCGAATAACGTGATTTGTGATTTGAAAAGTCGTATTGATAAAAGTGACGGTGTAGCATAATCGGTCTTAATGTATTTATCTTGTTGAGAAGGGAATTCTCGTTCGATTCCAGTCACTTACAAAATTTTGTGTTTATGGCTTGTCAATCTTCCTCGCAGTATACTTGGTAGTAATTCGGTATGTCATTACTTTTTATAATGATAATAATATTTATTCATCAGACTTCCTACTATTGTATTGTAGCTTGTTCCTATTGACAATGATTCAGTTTTAGATGCCGTTGGAGAATATGACAGCAGAGTGTAGCTTCGAATTTGGGAATTTATTTTTCGGAAAATTAAGTTTGAAAATGAGCTGCATAAAAAACACAATGTACCAATTCCTGGGTCACACTGAGGTTTCTAACGTTTAATTGTTGGCATAACGTTTTCCGCCAATCCTTTTCTCGTCGTGTCCACACCTGGGTAGAATCGCAGCACTAGACGAAAGGACCAGTCGTGTCTATGGCCAATTGCCACCCCCACGCCTATGCTTACCGCGGATTTCCAGACCATCCTGAAAACAAAATGATTGGATCAAATATAAGTAAATCTTACTGCGATGATTCCTAAAAACGTGTTTCGTCAAATGGGGGTTTCTAGACTATTCTTACAATCATGAGGTTGGAAATGTGGGTCGTCAAGTTATGCTTCGCATTGCATAAATGGAATGGAATTGATTTGTTCCGTTTTTAATGGTAGGCTGAGTCATTTAAGGTGTTTGAGAAACTTGAATCAACAATGTGGGAACAGGGTTTTGATGGACGATACTCTTCCTTCCACCAAATTATTTGTAAGCATTCAATGTAATCACCACTCAAATTGAAAAGAGGAACGCGGGGTCGCGACCTTCACTTACTGTACATAATGTAACCACAAGTCTTCACCGGGGTCCAATGGCTGTTCATAGTATTGTTTCTCCTTTGTATACATGTCAGAAAGGCAGTACGATATCCTGTCCTTTATAGCGTTTGTCAAGTCGGATCCCTTCCCTGTTTGTATGGCCGCGTCGGAAATCGTCTCTCCGAGGCCCGCTAAGTTTTTGTAGTCATGTCCATCTCGTGTTACCACTGTCTTTACTGCATAGTCCAGCGCCTTCTGGTTGAGCTGTTGAATAGATATATCATTGTTAAAACTCGCCATTGAGCATCCCTAAATGTGAATGGAGCTTCCGCTTTATGTTTACATGTGTTATGAGGGATGGAGTGAGTTTATGTGGCACCCTTGGATTTTTTGAATGGGACCCTTAAGGAACTTTAGGAAACCAAACGACCTCGAAAAGTCCAAAATTTAACACAGTGAGTTATTAACGGAAACCCACAATATTACATTACGGAAGGACGAGAAAACCGCCATTAGTCCATGGTGATAATATAGGACAAATCCATTTTGGGAAGTCAACCTAAAGTCCCTTAAGAGACGCAGTCGCAGAAAGCAAGGGTACGACATTAACTCATAATGCAACCCTCCCACCACACGTTAATATAAACGGGAAACTCCATTTGAACGTGGCGATGTGCCTTCGTCAGTTCGATCCAGCAATCACTCATACTATTCGAAATACGAGATTGCTCAAGCATTGTCAATGCTAAAACTTATAAAGTTTAAATTTGTAAATCCCGATATGCAGGACAATTCCGTAAAATAATGAATTGTAATTTCTTGCACTCTAAAGTTTGTCCACTGAGGTTTCTTGCCTTCAGCATTTCACCGAAAACTCTGATCCAATACTGACTATTGTCAGTAAATCAGTCCTGACTGACTATACTGTTTTACAAGTTTTCGAACAACTGCAATCCTGCTAATTTCAAACGAAATCTCATTCGGCCCGCTGCCTCTTTAGAGAGATCTTACGAAAGTGTTCTTACGGTCTGGTTTAAGATGACATCGGGTGTGTCTTGGTGTAGTCTTCTGAATTTGTTGAGTTCTTGAAGAGCATGTTCACAAATATCTGTAGGGAACCAGACATTAGAGATACATGCATACTTCGTATTTCTCACATAAACGACAGGCTCACATGACATGTACCTTCGCTCCAGGAATAACTGCCCAACTTCTGCACGAAACACTTTGCGTTTCTACCAGTCTTTCCCCCGTCCCCTCCAGTATTCCCCCCATCCCCTCCAGTTTTTCCCGCCTCGCCTCCAGTTTTTAGTCTCCCTTCACGGCAACATCCCTCCAGGCGGGACACGATGAGAAACAGAAAGATTACGCTGCGGAGCACCGTGTTCATTGCCAATCTCAAAGAAACCATGCGCATCGACAGCATTGGGTTTAACGATAGTTCGGTAGATCAGATTGGGTAGATTGAGTTTCGTCTGGTTTAAATGAAATTTAGTTCATGTACATTTAATTTGTTTGTTCTGATTACTAGACACGGTCTGTAGGTATGCAGACTAAGGGTTTATGTTTTCGTATTTACCGGAGTCAACAATGGAATGGATGGCTTGTACATAGTTACAGAAAGGAGAGCTAGATGAACACTGGAGCAGGTTTAAATAATTGATGTTTATTACATGATTAGATTTATTTGATAACAAGAAGAATCTGTAATTTGGTGTATTGAAAAAAAAAATTAAATAAAGGGTACATCTGATTGAAATTATCAAGGGCATCTTGCCATTGTCTGCTCGTGTTTTATCTATCTTTTAGTACTTCGGACATGTGTCAACCTTACAAATCGGGCCTGGGCATTTCTCGTGGCATATCAATTCCAACAACTCTTCGACGCAAACTCTTGCTGCCGGGTGTTTCCGAGGGTTACATTCTTGATATCTCAGGATTTTGGATTGGTCGTCAACTATGGCGTTTAGTATGTCCTCGTCATCGTCGTTCCCCATTTTGACCACCACGATGTTGATGGCACTGGTTCGGGCCCTCTGGGCTTCCATCCGCACGTCATCTATGTTTTGGTTTTCACCATTAGTGAAGATGACTAATGATTGTTGCGATCCCCTTTGTTTGGGATACATATATTCCTCACGGGCCCTGAGGACTGCGAAAGCCGTGTCACCCCCGTCCGACGTTGCCTCTCCAGAAATTCTGATGAGAACGTCCGTCTTCATTTCCGTATAGTTGTCGTTAAGCAGTTTGACGATTGTCATACCAGGGCCCCGGCCGTATGACACCACTGCTGTCCTTTGGATTACCGCGGGTTGTCGAGTAACTGCAAGGCCAAGAACGAGTTGTCTAATTACCCATTTCGCCTCGACGTAGGAGTCGTGAGGGAGTCCCTCGTCCACCGCAAATACGACATCAATGGCTAATCCGCACTCGCCTGGATATCCAATGTGGTTAATTTTGCAAACCATGTAGACGATCTCACAGAGGTTATCCTGTAGCTCGGTGAGCTTGAGCTTCACAAATCGTTTGGGAATCGGAGCGGTCAATTTCTGAAGCTCCCAGGGCCTTTCCGTATCAATGCCGAGAGCATAGACGTGAATGAATGAGTTACGCATTTCCAACGCCGCATCTTTGGTTTTTTCCGGGTCTGAAGATTTCCCCTTTGTTATAATTAAGAGGGTTCTGGCACGGCGCTCAACAACCGTCCATCGGTTCTGCTTTTGAACAGCCAACAATGCAACTGCAGTGTCCGCTGGGCCGTTGAGGAAGGTGGAGCTTCGAAGGAGCTGATCAATTTGGGCTAATGTTGGGTTTTCCGTGATACCAAAAATATTTTTGGTATCACGGAAAACCCAACATTAGCCCAAATTTTTTGGCGTAGACTCCCACGCCGAGATTAGATGAAGGGAACAGGGGGACCATCGAGCGGAGCAAATCGCGAGCTTCCAGGAAGGCCTCTTCCCCAAGGACACTAGAACTATCCAGAACGATTTGCATGTCCAGGTCTTCACGGCAAGGGCAGGCGAAGGTCTGGTACGTGCAACAAGTTGCACATACCAGTCCTTTGATTTGGGCCTCAACTTGAGGGGCGGTTCCTTCTTTGCGAGGGAATGTTCTTTGACGGTCCTGGGTGAAGTCGGCCAGCTTCGAAAAGTCGGTGTTCTGTCCCATTTCGATGGCGAAAATTTGTACCCCTTCTTTTATGGCCAGATCGGCCTCGTTCACTGCAGAGTCCGACAAATAACTGCCACGGAACAGAGAAAGGTACTTTCAAGCGAGCACAGAACGGAACTCACAAGGGAGACCAGGAACGAGCGCGCATAGGAGTCCAAAAAGGAACTCCCACGGAACAGACAAAGGAACTTACCAGGGAACCCAGAAATGGACTTAGAAGAGATCCCACAAAGGCATTAACAAAAGAGTCCTGTAACAAACGCGCAAAGGTTCCTGCAAGGGACTCCCAACGGAACATAGAAAGGATTTGCAACGAACCCAGAAAAAACTGATCATGGAAGTTTGAATGTACATCCACTGTGATCTTTGATGGCAAAACGTCAAGTGACTATGGATTCAATGATTGGTAGCCCTCCCTTACAAAGGGAAACCCTGACAAGCTTGGGTGAGTGGCGAAATTGACCGCCGTAACCAGTTTGAGGACTAAAAGCGTGATTTGGCCAGATTGGTCGCATTCGAGATGCAGTTCGAGCCTTTGGACTCCATGGCGTTAGTGTCGAGTCGCCTCGCGCCAAACTACAGCTGTGGCACGCGAGATGTACCCACAACGTGCAGGGATGTCAAATCGACATTAATTTTGTGCAGAAATCGTAGTCATAAGCATCTCTATGCAATGAACTGGGTACCACTCTTATTGCCAATTGGGTGAAAACATTTCCAACTTTAAATACCGATTATCCACACACGGATTAAGAAACCAATGGTTCATAACAATTGTTTGTATTCAATCTAAGAATAATTACAAAATTAGTAGTTTCAGATGACAAGAATATGTATCGTTAATCTGTATATGTAGCATATTGTAATCCGTTTGCCCAAAGAATGGAATACTCAACAGAATGGATTTTCTTGCTTCTGAATACCCACTTTTGCCTTTCCAGTTAATTAATGATGGACATGCATATTCTATCTTGTGTGAATGTTGCCTACAATGGCGGACGTTTATATGACAAATGTGTACTTTTGCATGAGACAGAAATTAAGATTCTACCACTAATTAGTGACTAAAGGAATGTTATCAGTTTTTAAGATGCTCATTGTGAGGCAAATGATCGCCCATGCAGAATTAGAAATGCTGCATTTTGGTCAATGTCGTCCAATGTTATCTCGAAGGATAACCACACATAAATGTTTTCAGTCCACGTTTCCGTCAAAGCCGCCTTTTGACAAATTTTGTAATTCTGAAATTTCGATTGACGATGCACAACGAATAACGTGCATAAACGCAGTTACTGATAGCCAACTTTATGAAAGTTGCGACAACAGTTCGAAGCGGATATTAACATGCATGTCCTCAGTCGCAGCTGTCTCTTTTTAAGCCCACACCAAAAGGAATTTAAGCATACACGTGGAAAAACTTATAATCTCAAGCAATGACGGCTTCAAATAATCCATTCATTCAAATTACCCTTTCAAATTCATTTTAAGTTGCCTCGTGTACTCCATTTGCCCCGACCCAAACGATGGAATCCTCAGATCTTATCATCACGAAATGTTCGGAAAACAAAAGGCGACATTTATTTGTAACAGATTTAAATGGAGTCGTAATGCAAACCGAAAATGCAGAGGGTATTCAAGCCTTGAATTACCTGGAGGCCGCGAGAGACGAAGGATTTCCTGGCAATCGCATGAAACTCGGGAATGGATGATGAAGATCACCATCGGCACAAATTGAAACGTTCAAGTATCTATGTGAATTGCATTATACTTTTAGCATTTTATGACGAGATCGAAAAGCGGTCACCACAAATGAAATTATGTAATAATTGATTTGCAGAAGAATGGATCATTAACCATAATATATCCCATTGTCTGTGTACACCAACCTGAAATAACTGGATGGCCTGATGACATGATGTAGTCTAACCAAATTACTGTCTGAAAATTGGATTCCCCTCCTCTCCTCTGCTAACCAAATTATTAACACAGTGTATAAGTGCAGGCGATAGAGCTATGAACGATTGAAGGTCTCCACAGCAAAGACCATCCCATTTGTAAAATGCTACTGTACTGCCCTACTCACCGTACTAAAATGTTTTAATCATGTATTTTTGAACTAACTTGGTATGCATGGATAACAAAATCTAAAAGCGGGTTTAAATTGCACATTCCTTCTCTCCTGTTTGGCTAGCGCCTTACAGTTTTGTTGAATTACACTCTGACTACTCACACATTATGCCCCTAACCATTTATTAGGTATATCTACCTAATAAATTCCTTTTCTGTGGCTATGTGCCCCAATTGTGTCCTCCACACGAGACATGTTGAACGTAGCATACTTCACAAGGAGTATGCAATGGGATGAATCCCTAAAATGGCTCTGCCGAACCACTGTATAAATACAAACCCCCAGGATAAGCATTGGGACATCTTAAAATCAAAAACAATTTTGTCCCCTAAACAAAACGAAAGTTCAAAACTGAAAAGTCAGTTCCGTTGCATCTGCCATCCCACACTCTTCTCTCTCCGTTGCTTTGGCTGAGTGGATAGACGGTGGTAGATTGGTTGGAGAATGCTTCATTTCAGCTAGAGCCAAATAACGAGTACAACTTTGCAATCCCTAATATTATTAACCTTGCATGCATATGTATCGTTAGTCTGTGTATTTAGCATAATGTTAGCCGTTTGCCCTGGAAATGGAATCTTCAGCAGGAAAACCGGGACGAGTTTAATGAAACGACTTATCTCCTGTCTCAACTTGCCCCACCTTCTCCGCATAAGAATTCTACACGTCATATAAAACGTGTTTATTGCCATCGAACAAATTGTATGATTTATCAGCAGCATTTTTGAAACAAGTGTATTCCAGGTCTTGAGAATTCCATTTCGGAAATTATGTTTAACCCTTTTTCCCAAAGCCGTTCAGTTGGACAGAATTGCAATGTACAATACTCCTTGTCTACACGCTGAGTTAGGGAACAATGAATAATTCCAAGCATGTTTAAATTAAAAATAGGAAGGGGGAACAGCTCCACATTCTTTCAACAATCAACAATTCTTTTCACCGAAATTGTCACCATTTAGGGATGCTAAATAAAGTCGATAAACATGACCTGAAGTTCTCGTCAATTCAAATGCAAAATTGTCGTAACTGAGGGTTCCATCGTGAGTATCTAACTCCCACACCACTATGCTTCCCCAATACACCAATAATGTTAGGATGATAAACTACGAAGTGATGAAGTCGTACGTTGCCTAACTGCGAAGCTGTGACTTTCCATACTATGCAAGAAAAAAAGACGTTGACATTGTCGCTGTTAATAAATGAATGCTCGTTTCGTCATTGTCATTAGTGATGCAGTGGTCTGGGTCCAAATGTTATTTTCAAAAATTACGATTACTTGCCTTGTTTTGGAGAACGTTGTTCCTTTTGTACGACGGTTCAAATCCAGGATCCCACACTTTGGGTAAACAGGCATCCATGGATAAAAGGGTAGCCGCTAGATAAACAGGAACCGCCAGCGTTGCTGGTGGTTTGCCCAGCTGGACGCAGAAATTTCATTTAGTTAAAAGCATTTTTCATTGTGATATCCCACATTCGAAATTCAAAAGTACCTTTGCTGCGGCGACACGACTGGCTTCAACTCCATTACAATGTGAAGGCATTTTCGGGCGAGTACAATTGTTATAGAGGAGGAGGATGAGGTTAGATAATAAGATTAGTGCCAACTTGGCTCCATTTTGTGATAACTCAAAAATTTCGTAACCACTGGATGTTAACGTGTGTGTCACGTAATGACGGTGTATGTGACGTCATAACCGTGACTACACATCGCCAGTTTTTAATTAATTCAAAGGACGTGGATGATAATTTTTCAAATTCGTTATCAGTTTTTTCAGTCACCAAAATTAAGTTTCGGGACATTCAATTTGATGTTTGACCTAAACTTAGGACGTTTCATTTTTGAAATTATCATCCGCGCCTTTGGAATTAATTGAAAACTGGCGAAGTCAGGGTCAACCTTAAGGGCATGATGAGATATACATACACCTTGAGTTGAAGATGACAGATGAGCAAAGATGCACCATATTCCATTTTCGAAATCACATTTATCCAATATGCCAACCAACCTAAACACACCTTCATTTATTTTATCAACTTTTCTCAGACGGGAACATTTCTGGAGATTGCTGACCGAATTTTTTGGCGCGGTAGGCCTTTACGAGAAACGAAATGCACGTATATGCTCATTTTCATATAATTTAGCTCTTATACGTCGCACTCTTAGAAAAGTTCAAAAAATGCCTTGTGGTATATATATTAGCACTTGCTGAGGTTGGTATTGTAAAAACCCAATATTGTCGCATAATGGGATATTGGGAAAGTTCCACATTTAGGGCTGCATTTAATTTAAGTTTCGTAATCTAAGTTGCATTGTTTCCTCCATTTACCGTTGTCTAGTATAAAATAAGCAAGTGTCTTGGTTTCTGCCAAAGGCACACTATCCCCCAAGACGTTGGGTTGGAAAACTCCTTGCTATGTTTCCTTATGAGTGGACGATGCAGTGTTACATCACGACTTTGAGATTTTCAACACAAGTGCAACCCGGAGTGTGTTTAGGAATATACAAGTGAATGCACTCACATTGTTCCAGATGGGTTCCACGGCGATCCAGCAACTTGGGAAGAGAGTTTAAATTCTAAGCAATGGTTCCAATTTCGGTAGACTGGGTACACAGTCCGTTGAAATGCTTCTGTTCAGTTGGATGGTTCCACCAAATTGAATGCAAAATAGTCTTATTCTATTGTCAATTAATAACTGTAGTTTTTAACTTCGCATCTTCATAATATGTGGTTGGTTTAAAAGTTGTATTTGTGCTTATCGCCACAGAACTAACGTATTAAGATAAATACATTTATGAAAAACGGTTTCATTTGTTTGGTACACCATGCAAAGCGATTTCAATTCACCCCACGCAATTTCAATTTTGAATGAACCACATGTAAGACATCTCTCAAACGAAAACGAAAACATTTCAAACTGTCATCGATCGAAGGAAGGATATTGAATTTATCATGAGGGGAACGGTGACTACGTACCTGAATGGCATGAATTTAGAAGCATTTAAACAAATGTAGTGGCCACGCATAGGAACTCGGTCGAAGTCAAAGAGTCGTACCAAATATAAAGTGTGGTTTTGAAATCAAGAAAGGATAAGAAAACAAAACCACCTTCCCCTTTTCTCGACATTACTCCTTCCTCCTCCCATTGGCAAATATCACGTCATAATGATTGTGATCGAGAGTATTTGATCAATCATGAGCATCATTCTTGAAACACGTGGATAGAAGACATTCATTTATTTGAAGTTGTATATAGCAGTTTCACATAGTTACAATCAAGATTGAATTGACGTCTAAGAGAACAATAAGCCATGTGGACGAACAATAGAGTGTAAGAGTTACGGAAGTATGTCAAATGGTGTGTGAGTTACCATGTGAATGAGTAAAGGAGTACACGTCATCGAGGGTTGGAGAATATGGGAGAAATGACTTAGGGGTTTGGCAATCCAAGTTTTGTATTAACATTCATAAACTGCAGACAATTGACCCGTTGCAATTGCGACCAACCATGTAAAACCAAGTAAACGAGTTGGAAAATCTTCGCATAGTAAAGAAGGTACACATAGATAACAGAATGGAATAATAATAACGTAGCTTTCGCTCACAATTTCTCCTCCTCTCGACAGCACACATTCAATCCAATCCATGCTAAATTTGAACTGTTAATGAAATGTAGAAAATGACATCATATTTTTTGCAGATAACAATGCAGAGCAATTTGCCAGGGCTCAGTCTGAAACAACGATTGTCATATTGCTTAGACATTTATGTGACCCAGTTTGTTCATCACGCCATAAGGAGAGGTTGGGTGGACACATAGGGCTTGTTGCTTGGTCCGTAGGGGCTACCGGAGGCCCCTTCGGTTTCACACACGACACGAGGCCCTTCACCCTAGGTTTGGATTTCTTTCTGGATTTTTGGCTTAGGATGGTAAAATTTTTAAAAGCATGATTTCAAGTAGTCTATTGCTTTGGTTTTTCAGAATCTTAAATAGATTGATGTATAGCATGGCCCAACAAAGGGTTCACGAGTAGGACACTGGCGTAGTGTGCAAACAAAGTACTTGTTAAAATTCCCCCAGGTCAAGTCACATGCCTCTACAAAACAAATAATCGTTACAAATTAGTTCCATCGTCAAGATGGTGAATTCTCAGTTACCCCATTTGGGGACTTAACGTCAATAATCCTCTGAGCTCCTCGAAGGAGTCCTGATAGCCGTAACTGTCGTCGTACTGAGACGACAACATTTGGATTGCCCCCAAGAGCATCAACCCAGAGAGGAACCAATTCATTTCGAACCTACGCAGAACAAATGCAATGAAAAATGCAAAAAAAAGTGTATATCGACGCGCACGAAACAAGGATGCATATCCACTTCGTGATGGCGTGCATCGTGAGGACCTGTGACATCATTTTCAAAGCATATTAAACTAGGTTTGCAAATTTATGAAACATTTATCCATAAATTGACGTAGGTATGATTCATATGAAGGATTTGTGCAACAATGGATACCTACTATTGTGCAAACTTGGTTCGAATTCTTACTAGCGTTTGTACATTTACACCATCCAGTCTAGGGTTAGTCTTAGTCTAGGGGTCTCACTCTAGGGTTGTCATAGTTATTCATTAATTGCTAATACTTGAATACTTAATGAAAATTGACAATTCTAACAAATCTGACTAGCTCAATGGTTTCAACTGTTCGTTCTTAATTAGATTGATAGATAGGCATACAAAGGGTAAGTGTTTGGTATAGAGGGCAAATATAGTATAGGTTATGGCAAAGTTAACATGTGTAGTTTAACATGCCAAATGTTATGAGTGATTCCTTATGAATAGCATGTACGTCTTTTTAGTTTTATAATAGTCTCAGATGATTGACTTTGGTTTGACATTAAACAGCAGGTTCTCTGCACCGAAAACGAAACGGTTCTTCTTTGGTTCTTGTTCAGTCCAGACGTAGTGTGAGTCTCTATCATTATTGCTATTTTTTGCGGTGGTCATCCCCTCCTATTCCCATAGAGCCTTTCGCAACCTGCCCACGACTACCAAGAGCGTTTAGGGAGACCCAGCTATATAATCCTGTAGTCCCACCACGCTCTACTCTAGTACACAGAAAATCAAAACAGACAACCACCCGCCACCGGTAATGTCAGCCTCTGCCGTAACAGAACATTCGACTTCCACCTTTTCAATCGCAGATTTCTACGAATCCACACCCATACATTTACGACCTACACTTCAACCAGATTGAGACACACACTTTGTCATTACTGTACACTTAAAGGACTCATCTCTAAATCCACATAGCCAATAATACCTTGCAGGCCGCAATATACATCTTAAAAGTACGCAAAATACGTCGACACATGCGCGCCATTTCAAAATCCTTTCTACCGGCCGAGCATCAGTCAAATAGCCCATTACAGTTCCTTGAATGCGCATTTTTTGTGCTCATTTTAGGTAGGTTGGGGAGGCGATTTGCTCCAACGATTGTTATGCAGGGTCCCGCATGCAAGAGAGAAATTTGATGCCCTTCGAGTGTTTAGTTAGGCATGCAGTCGTTGAGTATAATAATAATATTAACAATGATTTATTGCGTAACGTCCGAAGACCTTGCAATTACGAAGACCGTTTTACATATTGGAGTGAGCCGTAGATGAGATAATTAACTTAATTTGACTAACAACTACGAAGCGGAGCGAAGCACACAGGCATGGGGCATGGAGTACATTGGTCTGGATGGGCGGTAGCCTTGAGCAGCAACCTTGGGGCAAATACTGAAATCGGTCTCGGGCACTGGCGAAAATTTCCGTCCTCTGCGGCTCCAAGCTTTTGACAGAGAGGGTCTGCCCTGATGGCATGAGCTCCATGGCCACTCACCACAAGCCGCCCCTAAGCGGAGGGTTCGCACCAGGGTTAGGCGTTACACCGGCTGGACTACAGGTTCGGTAGGGGTGCTCCTGTAGCCAGATCCGTCGTACCCCTGGTCAACAGCAGGGGGGACTGTCCTCTTTACGCCGCCCCTCCACAGCCTGTGCAATTAAGCTTTGGGCGGTTAACATCGTTGGGTGTGCCTCGTGCCCACTCACGGGGAGTCCAGGCCCCTAGGAACGCCGTACCCTCCTCGACGCACAGCTCCATTCCTCCACAACTTTCAGCACCACCCACCCAGACAAACACTCCAAACCCCAGCCTATGGGAGTTCGGTTTGAGCAGAGTAATTTTGATCCCAATAATATAAAATAATTTTGAATACCAATAATTAATAATTTTGACGACGAAGGCGATGATGATGATCCAGGACTTGAATTTTGACGTCTAATATGCATTTTATAACTTTAAAATTAATTAGCCTGGCTCACTAAATTTTACAACATGGATAAATTTAACGCCCAATGCGGAGAGAGAAACACATACACAACCTCGCGCAAGGTCGCTGAGTTGGGAGTTGATATCATCTTCAGCAGTATCACACTGCCCCTGCCGGCATAACGGAATTCTTTTCTCTTTTGCTGCCTCCTGCTGCTGGAAGATCCACGTTTTCGGCAAACCACTCCATTCTTGCTGCAGAGAGCTCCATACCTTATTTTTGTCAATTTACAACTGTAGTTGGATATCCAAGTTTTACGTTTACATCATCATCTTATGTGGTGTTTACAAATTGTGGTTGTGCTCATGCCCAAGGACTATGGTAACTCACATAAAACTTTTATGAAAAACGGTACTTATTTGTGACACACCATGTGATGAAATGTCAGTCAATTCGCCTTCAGGCCTGTAAATAAATCGCATCAAAGAAATCGCTCACAAGTTTTCAGGCTGTTGTTGAGCGAACCCAGGATATTTGTTTTATCTTGTAAGGTATATTGCATAGGTTCATTTTGTGTTTGTCGCAACGCAACTGCGATGAGAGTTAATAAGAAAATGTATTTTGATAAGCTTATGATATTAAACTTGAATGACACCATGGCTTATTCAGATGCAGTGTTCCTTTCGTTAAATCGATTTTAGCTTCAGTTTTACAACATGCTACACGTCATGTCGTTTTGTTGTGGGGTAGTCTAAGTCGAATGAAGCTTAACTGAATTTTTCCTTCCCCAGTGGATCTAAGATTGAAGTAACCTGCAAAGTTTCTGCTGCGAAAGTTGCCAAATTTGGTGTAGACCTAAAGTGGGACTGTGTCCTCCCTTACTGCTTGATTGGGAGTCATTGAAATTCCCACAAATATTCTTGATTCAGTTCATGTTGCATATAGGTATTCCATTAAGCATTATCTATTTCTGCTAATTTTTAAGCAGTCATTTTACGGCATCGAAATGGCACATTGCCAGTGGTTGACAAATGTTGAAATTCCGTAGCAGTTTTCATTCTATATGATGATGTTAGCCTACTAGGACTGCAATGCTTCGTTCACGAAGTAGAAGAAAGGGATGAGATGTCCTTGTACATGTTTACGTTTTAAAAGGATGGAAAGCTCAGATCCATACAATACAAGTAAAGGTGTTAGTGAATGCTTTCCGACGGTATGGATTTTTGAGGTGCCTGCTAGAGCATTTCGCACGCATCGAGCTATCCGTCTCATGAACAGGTTTCCTCCCATATAATTGATCTAACTCAATTAGTCCACACGCATCATGCGTGCAGCTAATAAAATAAGGGGTGTTCACGGAGAAATATATAGCATTTGTAACGAGCAGGACGGTGATGGAGACACAAGGTGGATGACACCTGTCTGCGTAACAGACTAAAAGGAATTGGGCTGTCCTCATCAGGACTCATCAAAACCGTTAACCCAAGGCTGCGATTATGTCGCGTTTTGTATGATAAGACTTTTCAGCAACCATGGGGTAGGGGCAATGGGAAAGGTTTGTTAAAGAACGAATATGTGTCAGCAGTTGCGAACTGGGACTGAACTGAGAAAAGGAGCTATAATAATGTAGTGCTTTGTAAAATAATGAATTTGTTCCAAGGGGGAGGAATAGAAGGACAGGGTGGAAGCATAGAAGAAAATTGTCGACGCAGATAGTTATAGAGGGAACTGCAGAAGAACGGCAACATTCTCCGTGTTATCCGACATGGCAAATATGTCGTGTCATATCCTTGTCTTCCTCGATTATCCACCCTTCCCAGGATTATGTGATTCTGTTAGGAATACCACGTGGCGGAAGTCGACCATTTGTCTATGCCATACGACCTCAAAGCCTTTGTGTCAGCCTTTGTGCCGCACCGACAGCGCATCGCACCATAATCATACAAAGCACAAGGGGGTTTGTTATTTTGCCTCCTTCTACCTCCGTGAATACTTGGAAAATAATTGAGAACGCGACTGAAATCGGCATCTAGATCGGCTCTAAAGTCGACAAATTTCGCTCAGGGAATTTTGCAGCTTCTTACATTCATTGGTCCCCTGGAAAGGAAAGTGAACCTGTGAGCTCAAACTTCTTTCATTCTTGTCTCATTTCAAATAGCTTTACAAAGATAAAATACACTATGTCGTTAAGTCTAACGCGACTTGTTGGATAACTTTGGAGTTATAATCCATTTAATTAATGTCAACATTTAGACGAGTTAAAACCATGTAAATAATGTGGATGGAACTCTCGCATGGTCGAGTCGCCAATCGGTGATTATTATTATAGATTTAGCAGCCGTACGAGCACATGTCCACCACCACTTATTGCAGTAGTAATGTTTAAGGAATCACAGGTCGGCGACACGACCGTGCGACACGAGATGGTACTAGCAATACCACTATCATCGTCCATACCCGTTTCCTTGCGATTCATAAATGATCAAAAACTGCAAATAGATAAATGGATAATAATGAATGCAAATGGATAATGGTGTCGGTCATAGTTACTAACAATCTTAAGTTTATAAAACGTCATTTCAGTGAGTAGTGCGGAAGGGTACTTTTTACCAGTCATGGTGTCTGTTCTAACGTCTGGTTAACGGGGATTCATTTTTAAATTGATTCGATCCACATTGTAGAATCAATCCTCTGCTCCTTTCAGGGACCACTCAGGTATATCTAATTGTCGTGGGTACTTTATCATCATGTTCCACAACACATTTATAAATGCGGAATCTTGCGGAAACAACTGCGAGTTGAACCGGAACAAAAGTAGACTTTGCTTGAACGACGTGGTTTCTTGAAAGACTTGGGTTACATGCGCCAGGGATCACGTCAGGGAACGGTGGTTTCGGAAGGTTGGAAGCAAAAAAATATTGTTTGAATTTTATTTTATTTTCCAGACGAAGGGACCCCTGAGCCTAATGGAGATTTTGACTTGGCCTGCCCAATAGGAGACAGCAACAATCAGAAACACATCTACGCCGTAAGGGTCCGGGTGGACGGGTACGGCCAGGACGTCCGAGGGCTCAACAAATCTACTGCAAGGACAAAACTCGGAAAAGGATAGACGCAAAGGCAGGGGCCCGTGACGGCGAAACGGTGAAGCCGCCCTGTCCTGTGCAGGGATGACCACTCCGTCAGTGGGTACCAAACCCCCGTTCAGGGCTCAAGGGACTGGGGATGACATTGGGATTAACTCCATCCGACTCAGATGCTGTCGCTACGATTAGCCAACGATGACCGCGGTAGTCGCCGGAGACAACAGTGCTGCGGGCCAAGTTGAGACGACGGTTCCAGAAGTGGCGAATGAAATTGTAGATCTGGATAATTAAGTGTAGGGAATTGTGGAAATAATTAATTGGTAACTATTCAAGAATTACAAAAAAAATAATTCTTTGGAAGATTAAAGGACGCAAACTATTGTAAAGAGTTTCTAATGCTACAAGCATGAGGCCTGGACTCCGTAAAAAATGAAGAGTGTGGGTGGAAGTGGCAATGCATGGAGAGGATTGGCACATGATGCGTTGTGGGATAGGATGCGACGGAGAAGAAGAGGAACAATTCCACCACACCGTTTTCAACCTCGTTTTGTGTGACTTTCTTATGGAAGAAACGTTTTTATCTCCCATTCGTCAAGGGAATGACATATTGCTTATTCCAATTGTCTTGTTCGTCCTTGTATACCTGTGGACCTTTTAGCCATTTTTCAGGAAAATCGAAGCTCCACAGCCTACGGAAAAGCCAGGACAACCTGCCAGAATGGAGACTCGTGGACAAAATGAATACGTACATAGTTTGCGTAATAAATATGATTTGTTTTTTAGTCAAATGAACAGCTCCTGCACTTGAGGCAAACGCATAAGCTATTGGATGTAATAAAGGATGTTATAATTTTTTGTAGACATCAAATTATTTCGCATTGTAAGCCATAGCATGAGATTATGACGTTTTTTTGTTTTTTTAAAGAATGTGTGGCTGGCCTTGGAGACTTAATGTCCCTTTGTTCTTTACCCTTCTCCGTTGTATACCTCCCTCAGTCTTGCATTCTAAAACTTGCAGATATGTTGTCGCCAACGATTGCGTATTTTTTTGTCATTTTCGCTTTCTTTTACGACTTGACCTCAGGTCAAGACTTCCTACGGCTCACTTACGAATGTGCGGAAGACAACGGGTCCTGGGGTGCTTCTGGGGTATGTCCGGACGGAACGGCGGTCTCCGCCATAAACGCTGTCTTCGCAGCCGACGATGCGGATGACACGGATAATGTAGGGCTCTTGAGGGTAATGCCCCGGAACAAAAGGAACGAGTGTCACGAAAACAGCTGAGGATAAATTAGTGTGCGGGGTTGATGGGGTGTTCGTGTATGGGATTCAGTTAAGGGTCCACGCATACATGGGAACTGAGAATACAAAGGCAACTGACGGGATCAAGATCTTCTGTCGGAAATTGAGCGACGGAACAACAGTTCCAGAAATGGCGTCCCAGGACAGAACTGGAACACCTGGACTATGGGGGCCGTTACTCGAGTGTCCTGAAGACTACCAATTTGTGTGCGGCTACCAGATGATGGTGCAACCGTATCAGGGTAAGGAGGGGGATGATACGGCCATAAATGAGGTGCGGATCAGGTGCTGTAAATATGTGTAAGTGTTATCTCAAAACGGAAGATAAAGAATAAAGTTATCTACATTTAGATGTTCTGAATTCAAACGTGTCTTTCAATTTTCATTTGCAACTATGCCGTGTCTTTATCAATACGTTGCGTGCTCAGGAACACTTCTACATAAAATGTTAGGTAAGTGGATGACGTTTTGCCTTTCGCATATGTGCAAAATTAAAAGTTACACAATACGTTCGTCAGTAATTGCACAAGCTCATTTCTGTGCAAATTGCAAGGTGCTTCAGTGCGACTTGCCGTGCCAAATGCAGTGTGGCATAAGATCACAAGACTAAATGACATTTTCCAACCGTCATTATCATAATTCATAAGCCCATTTTATTTATTCTTGTTATACGTTATAATGGACCAGCCCGCTGGGACTTTTGTTGTTTATGTCACATGACTTACCGTCAGATTCACTGCATTATGTCGGGTCGACTTGGTACACAAGTGGTAGTTCTGGCGAATTGGTGGGGAAAGCCAAAGGACTTCATAATTCCTGCATCAGCCGGGAAGGAAGTGCTGAAGACAGATGCCAGAAACTGAAAAGCAACCGAAATTGGCAGATTGCAACGGGCCTTCCTTTTGCGTTTATGTATACATCGGCAGTGTTCTGACACAGCAAAAAGCAAACCAAGCAAAAAGCAAAAAAGCATGCTTTAAAGCATATCTAGCAAGCAACTGTATTATCAAAAAGCGCTTGGTATGCTTGATTGCTTTATCCAGCAAAAAGCATCAAGCAATCCAGCATAAAGCATGCTTTTTTATGCTTGATTTAGAAAAAAGCAACAAGCAAAGCATGCTTTTTATGCTTTATTTAAAGAAAAAAGCAGATCAAGCAAATAAAGCACAAAAAGCATAAAAAGCAAAAAAGCAAAGCAAGCATCTAAATTCGGTGCTTTTTGCTTTTTTTAGGAACACTGTACATCGGTAATGGTTATCGGAACGGACGTACACCACATTCAGGGAGTAACGTATGATGGAAGCCTTTGGTGATTGGGCGGTAGTTGTGATACTTTCTGAATTTGAACCGAGCAGTCCGGAGTGATGGTATGCCAGGGGGCTCTATAGAAACAAGAAGTGTTATACATTGCCCCATTAAAAATATGACGCTTTGTGATTTGACATCTCCAAAAATAAATTTCCACGATCTGCGTTTTCCTGCGTTTTTGGTAAGTTGCAAACTCCAAATGTATTGAATTCTATCCAACGGTTGTTGGAAATCCTTAAACCGTTTCGCCGGTACTGGAATAAGATATAAGGAAAGGATAAATGTGTGCCCCTACTCATGGTTGTGGAACGGAGGGTGAATTATGGGCAATAAGGGACCCACTCGGGTGAACACCTACTCGACTTCTACTCGATCAACATTCCACATCGACATGATGATGCGAATCCACCATGGGGTCTTTCCACATTTAGTTCTGTTCAGAATTGAATTCTGCGACGCGGTACACAATGGACAATCGTCTTCACCGTTATTTTCATTACATGTTCAACAGCGTCCATCCATTCATCCCCAACCGCTAATCGAAAAGTATAAATGATTCACCAACACAATATAAACCACTCACAACTGTATTTAGCTTACATGGAAGGTTCGTGAGGTATGTCTACAGTTGAATCCCACAAACTGCTGCGGCGCTAGATCCTAACAAATTTGGTTCCATCTTCGCAATTTTTGGCGCAGTGAACAATACCCCGTCATGTTCCCTACCACGGTTCTTTGGACTCGATGTTTTTTCGAAATTGTGTTATGCCCGATGGCTCGGGAGCAGCTGGAAGTAAACATTCAGGTAGAGCGGATCCCTGGTATAAACAAAGAAGCACAGTCTTCGCCAACGCCAATTACTCTCTTCAATCCATGTTCTAGACGGAACGATTTATTGGCAAAGCCCCTGTAATGATAACTGACGGTTCGGATGCCCGAAATCTCCAAGTAAACGAAGCTGTGTCCAATCGTTGGTCAATAACTGACGGAAAAAACAGGATAATTGAAGGGCCAAACCGGAACCATTAGGTGCAGACGTATTTCAAATAACAATCAGAACCAAAGGAATAAAATCGGATGAAAGCTATGAAGCTTGTTCTGTTGTTTTGTAATCAACCTACGTATAGCAAACTCCAGAATTCAAATGAATTGAGTCAGTGAAAGATTGAAAAGCACAGTCAGATTCGGTGTGACTGTCTGACCTAGGTAAGACTGTTAATTGCTACTGTGATGTGAAAAAGCTCACGGACATGTGCTTCCGGATCCAATATTACTTCTTTTTACATAAAGCATCATTGACAGAATTTTTTGTGTTGGATTAGGTCCCATTTCGATGGACTCGCTTTGAACGTGCGTTGGGCTAACGAACGTTGAGTCGAAATTGAATATATTTGTTGTAACTTCTTTCCAAACGAAACTAATATTCGCAAGTTGCCCTCCCGAGGCAAAATGAAAATGCGCAGCTGACCTGCGCTGAAAATGAAACACTCGATCCTGCGTTGTTGTTTACATCCCATCGATCCATCAATAAAATTGCATTTCCGCAAATGAATTCTTTGATCATCCAACAGTCGATGATGTTGGCTAATCTTGCTTCACAGCAGATTCACAGTCAACATGTCAGATCACAAAGAAAAAAAAGAATTAAAAAGGCAGTTGCTCTCCTAAAATTCGTGGAATCATTGAAGAGACCAAGAAGTCCAACACAATGGACATTTCATTCGCCAACAGGTTTTTTAGAGGAACAACTAAGTAAGCCAGACGACATGTTTCAAAAAAGTTTCGCTTCTCCAAAGCGACTTTTACCGAACTTGTGCAAACTCTTGGACCGTTAATGGAAAAAAGACAGTTGTGCGAATACCAATCAATCCAGATGTAAGGGTGGCCATTGGTTTGTACTTTGTGAAATCTGGATCTGACTACACTGTGGTTTCTGACGTGTTCGGAGTGGGTGTGGCTTCCGTACTTCGAGTTGTTGAAGAGTTTTTCACAGCCCTGCTAGAGATGTACAAGGGGAAAATAATCTTTCCCAAAGCCAAAATTAATCAAGATGCAGTAATAGCTGGGTTTGAGAAGGAATGGAACTTTCCTGGAAGCCTTGGAGCGTTGGACGGTAGTCACATTCCCATGAAGCCCCCATTGCTGGATAAGGATCAGTATGTAAACTACAAAAACTGGTATTCAGTTATACTGATGGCAATCGCCGATCATGCCTACAGGTAGGTATTTAAATTTTAGAATGTTAAAACAAAGATACGACAGCCTTACTAAATATAGTAAAATTCCAGGTTCTTGTGGGTCAATGTTAGAAGTCCTGGAAGGATGTCAGACGGAGAAGTTTGGGAAACTTCGCAGTTTCATTCGAAACCAGACATTGTGCACGAGCCATGTCATTTACTAGCAGACGCCGCATTTCCCTTGTCCAACATAATAATGAAACCTTTTCCAGGGGAACTTCTCAGTCCTGAAGAAAGAGCTTTCAACTACAGACTGTCAACGGCCAGAATGGTTATAGAGTGCAGCTTTGGGAGGCTGAAAGGTGACGACACGTAACTCATTGTGGGGGTGGCCAAACCAATTTATTTTTTACACAATTTATTTTTTGTCTTTAGCAAGATTCCGAGTGTTGCTGACACAAGGACAATTGTCGTTGGAACGCCGAAAGAACTGTGTCAGAGTTTGCACTATTCTTCATAACATTGCAGAGGAGAACAGGGGGAACATGCAGCTGCTCAGCTACATCATCAGAGGACACTGTCCCCTGAACTACCATTTCCACAAGATTGGCCTAACCGATTCTCCCATATGTAGGTGTGGGAGGGAGAAGGAAACGGCCCATCACTTAATCGCTAAATGCGAAACATTCTGTCAACTAAGGAACGAGGTCTTCGGGGCTCATTCATTGGGTCCTGAGGATCTCAAGTACTTAAAAATCCTCGACCTTATGATCTTCGCTGCCAGATCAACTCGATTTGATTCTGGTAGTAAGATGCGTCGGTCGTCACAGTAAAACGTGGTTCTCAACCAGTGGGGAGACTGCAATAGGTCCAATTGGTGCCTCGTCAGCATGAAGGTCTAGACTATCAATGTTTGGGCTTTTCAACCCCGTAAAACACAACACACACAGCATTGCAGAGGAGAAAAAGGAGCCCGTTCCAGAATCGTGGATGGATAAGGTGAGAGAGTGCAACGTGCAGTTTCCTCCGCAAGACACAAGTTCCAACGAAAGACAATGCAATAGACGAAATGATGGAAAACAGAAACGCCTAAAGTTAATGAAATGATAAAGTGAGTAATTTTATTTTATGATGATAACGATTGATTGTCTAATAAATTTCAACAATACTGTAAATTTCGAAGCACAAAATGGAAAATAAATATTTATCCTTAGCATTATCAATAATCTTCAGACAATAATTTTATTTCGAAGTCTCGTCCGGATTTTTAGCCTTCTTGGCGGATTTTGAAGTTGTGGCGACAGCTCTTCGGATATACTTTCGCTTGGGTTTATCTTTCTGAATGGCAGAAGGTTCTGCAGCATCACTACCAACGGCAGTGTGGGTCGGTGGAGCCGGAGTTGGTATTGCAGCCACGGTAGGAGACGGAGGATAAGGATAAGGAAAATGGTATGGATAAGGTTGAATCTCAGCCTTCTTCTTTTCACGCTCAAAGAAAGCTTCCATATTGTTGTTCATTTTTCGCATTTCCGCAAGTAAATCTTCCCTCGTCTTCAATTATAGTTTCAAAACTTACGCAGCAATCTTCCTGTTCAGGACAGTCTTCATGTAAATCCCTCTAGAACACTTCTGAACTCGACTGCTACCTTTCTTGATGACGGTCACCTCACGACTATTGTCCTCTCCACTATTCACTTGTGAAGATAGGCTGGAGGCGGGATTGTCCTCTCCACTATTCCCTTGTGAAGATAGGTTGGAGGTGGGCGATCCTGTTGATCCTCCTCCCTCAGCCCCTCCGCTCTGTGGTCTTATCTCTTCACTTCCCCCTGCTGCCACCTCGTCAGTCGATCCCGTGAATTCCCCCTATTGGCTCTCCATTTTCAGGGCTGTCGTTTTGTTCTCCTGCCTCTTCAGTGTCTTTCTGTCCTCCGCCATCTCCGTTGTCCTCCCCCTCTTCGCTTCGTACTAAGAAAAATTCACAGTAAAAGTAAAGGAGATTTACTTGACTTTACGAGTAAATTGAATTGGATTTGACGTTGTGGAGTAAATACAATGTGAAGTTGATAACTTACCTATTTTCATCGTAAAAGGAATAGAAGGACTCAGCCTTGCAATTTGCAATGGGAGTCGATTGAAATATTTTATTTAACTCGTCATAAAATTTGAAACTCGTAGTTACTGCTCCACTGGCGATTGCCCTTCGAGTTTTGTAGTACTGGGATTTGAGGTTCCCTATCTTGAATTTGAGTTGGTTTCCGGTTCGCATCATCCCTGTTTTCTTGGCCAAATGACTTGCCAACTTATTCCAAACTCTGCCATGAGCTTTTTTGCCATTCTTTGTTACACCACTCTTTCAACCGTTTGGATGTTTCCTGGTCGGTGTATGTTTCAGTGGCCTCCATGGCAAATAAAAAGTGTCCGATAAAAAAACTCAAAAAACAGTGGAGGGAATTAGAACAGGGGGCAGAAGCAAGGTGCAATAAAAAAACAACCGAAGAGCAAAAGCCGCTGATATTGTGCCTATGCCCGCCTGTTGGTAATTATTAGAGTGCCCCAGTCACAACGATTCCAACGCACGTTCTACCTCTACTCGCATTTCCATGAAGAGTTTTTGATTTCCAATGCAAGTTGAGGAGCACAACGTCCGTTGAGGTGTTAGTTACGTCACCCAACTTTTTTTCGCTCAGTTACTCATATTCGATTCCATTTCCATGGCTCTCTTACGCACGTTGAACCATCCAACGATCGTAAGCTCGTTCATGGAAACCTTAAAGCATATATATAGCACCTTATATGCTACGCTCACGAATCAAAATACAGATGTTGTAAGAAAAAAGCTATTACTGGCACAACCTTTTCAATTTATCCTCTCCAAAACCAACTCCATTACTGCAACCAGGGGACCCGCTACTTTGTGAGGGGCTCCTTTGCAAATTACAAAGTAAGCTCTTTCTAAAAAGAATTTACATCTTTTAGAAAAATTTTTTTGAAAATTTGTTTGTTTTTTTTTAAAGTTTTTCATTTTTTAGTTTATCTTCGTTTTTTTAATTTTTCATTTTTTTTATCGTTTTCATGTTTTTGTTTACAAATTGTTTGATTTTTTTCCTTTTTTCAATTTTTTGAAAAATGTTATCTATATTTACCAATACTTTACTTTTCAGCAAAGCTTAAATCTCCAGCCTCATCCTCCGTTATAGTTTCCCCCATCCAGAATGCATTTCAAAATGACTATGAGTTCGTTCCCTTTCGTCTCTGCAGCCTAAAGCGTCAAAAGGAATGTGCAGGTTCCCAATTGCCGTACCATAGCGATTGCATCCTTCTTTCTCTGCCTCCAGTAGGCTGGGGACAATCGGACATTTCTAAAGACCGCATATCCCTCGTAGCTTCTTTAATGAGGCAATCCGTGCAGTGATTGTCGAGGGGTTGCATAGCTGTTGGGCCCTTTCCAACTCTTTGTCTCATGCAGATCCTCACGGCGTTTCCCAGCTTCTCGTTGTGTGACCTTTTGAAGGAATATAAGATTTTCCAAGGTGTTGCTTCTTGTCTCTGATATCGCCTGATTTCCGACTTGACAATATCGGTGTAAGTTTGGCGCAAGTTAGTTTGACGCCTTCCCTAATCGTCTGCTTTTCCCCACAGTAAATTGAGGGAAAGGAACGTCTTTCGGCGTCAGTATCCAAATGCAGGGGAATAGGAGCATTTCGTTGCGCAGGGGCGAGAGTTCACTGGTTTCATTGAATTTGGAATACAATTGCATGGAATTTGTATAATGCTATCTGTTCCCTCTTCTTCATCGCTGCCAGAGTCGTCATCATCTGCGGGGCAAAGCGCAACTGAGTGTCAGCACTTGGTCTCATCCAGCAAATGTCAATTTTCTTCATCAAATTACCTGTGGCAGTGTACCGTGTTGAAAATGTGAAGGGTTGTCCCTCAAATGATCAGTAGTATAGAATTGCTCCTCGCTGTTCCCAAAATTTGATGAGAATGTTGATTCTAAGTACAAGTATGACGATAATACTTGGGTAAATTGTATTGCGATACTAACCATCGAAGGTGGCTTCTCCCTCATCCGATTGTTCAAGTCTGCATAAAATGTTATATCGTCGTCTACAAATGGGGATGTGATTAATGAATTTGCAAATTATGTTTGACAAATGTTAGGGTACCATCTGAAAACTGTTTCCAGTCGTCGGATTCTTTGATTCCATGCTCCTTATACAGTTCAGTGCTGAGCTGTGCTGCTAAGTATTCTGCTGCCTTGTACACTTTAAGGGTACGCACGGCTGCAGACATGTATGGATGTTGGTAGTTCATCCTTCGCATAAGGTAGACTTGCTGGTGTCGTCAAATTTGCGGGGTAAAGTTTTTGCACATACGTCCAAATTCTTTTCTACATTAAATACGTTGCTACCACTGCTACCACTACGTTGCTCCCAACAAACGAACTTGAATAAATGGGAGTATCGCTGCTACCAGCCTCTCTTCCCGCTGGGAGCGTCCCTGTACTGTGAAACATGATTGAAGTATTGAAACTCACAATAGAACCTCGGCATTGGGGACAATTGGTTTTGGAAGACACATACCATTTTACTGACAGTAATTAATAATGATTGATTGATTTTTCGTTCAACGTAGAAACTAGCTGATGCAGGACAATCTTTCAACGTAGATACGGACGGATGCTGGATAATCGTTCAACGTAGATACGGACGGATGCTGGATAATCGTTCAACGTAGATACTAACAGATGATGGATAATCGTTCAACGTAGATACGAACGGATGATGGATAGTCGTTCACCATAGATACGAAGGTATATGGACAATCGTTCAACCTTGATACGGTAGGACGATGGACAACCGGTCAACGTAGATACGAACGGATGATGGACAATCGTTTAACGTAGATACGAACGGACGATGGACAATCGTTCAACCTTGATACGGACGGAAGATGGACAATCGTTCAACGTAGATACGAACAGATGATGGACAATCGTTCAGCGTGGATACGGACGGATGCAGGACAATCGTCCAACGTAGATACGCCCGGATGATGGGCTTTCGTTCAACGTAGATACGGACGGATGAGGGACAGTCGTTCAACGTAGATACGCCCGGATGATTGGCTTTCGTTCAACGTAGATACGGACGGATGAGGGACAGTCGTTCACCGTGGATAAGAAGGTATTTGGACGCTTGGACAATCGTTCAAGCTTGATACGAACAGATGATGTTGATTGTTCGATTATGACTGTAACATCCCCCACGAGTCTATAGCTCTTAGAGTATACAAATAAAGGAGACGAGACTCACATTTATCCTGATAAGGTTTTAGCCGATACGGGTGCTGGGGAAGAATCTTGTGTCAAACAACGTATGTAGGAATAGTTCCAATGTCGGTCCACCGAGTTCGTACTCTGTTAAAATGGTTCTGATCTGTTGGATTATTAATCCGTAGTTAATTATTCTATTCTGAATTAAAAACTGATGTGCAACATCTAGTATTTGCTTCCGCATTGTTGCCTGCACTTTATTACGTAACCACTTACGGGACTAAATCCCATTACTATGTTAGCACCAAGCGAATTGGCATGCAACGGGCTGCAGGGTTTCCTTGTTGGTCGAAAATAATTAGTCGCACTAGTGGCGTTCGTTAGGAATAAATTCCGGTTGGTTGGGTTGTTGCCGAAAGTTGGTCCCTTGAAATACTGCGGAAAATCACAACCTCATTCCCCAAGGCTTGAGCATACAGCCTCCAAATTGAAAGACCGCAAATGATAAAAACAATCACAGCAATAAAATGACCGCCAGATCCAAATTAACAAACATTTATTTACAGTTACGACTACATTTGTAATAGGAGTCCGTAAATCAACCCTTGGGAAGACGCGAACTGTGCTGAAACACTTCGAACAACCAGACGCACTCACCCTTTCAATATAATTCAATCATGGGCATTAAGGGTCTCAGATCTACACATCTATTTAAGGTTTATTACAATTTGTGGCAAATGTAGCGACATTTTAGACCTTAAAACATTGCAGAATTACGCAACTTTGGTTGTCACGTCACGAATTCCAATTCCTACTTCGTTGGCATTACGCAATTCTCTCCATCGTCCGATGCATCCCATCCTCGGTAAAACCTCATAACTAGACGAAAGTACCAAGCACCTGTTCCAACTGGGGCAATTGCCACTCCCATGCCTACTGTTGCCGAGGTTTTGCACACCATCCTGAAAATGACAAGGTTGATCAACAAGCTTTCCGGACAAAATATATGGTAACTATTCTAATTGGTGGGATGCATCTCGAAATATACCGGGATGGAACCAGTCCACTTTTGCAGTGATGAAAAATGTCTGTTTGAAAATAATTGGAGATAACTGTGTGCCATAACTAATTGTAAATGTATCCATTTTTAAATGTAGAATATTTTAGTAATTTTAAATGTCGTTTAGTTGGATAGGGTACTATGAGTAATGCCCCTGCACGGCCTCTTTCTGAAGTTCACATTTCATTCACGACTGCAATCAATTTGAGGGATTGTCGAAACCGAACCTTGGATTTTTCACCAAGTGGCTGCATTGCAGAGTGTTTCCGGGGAAACTGTATCGGATTCGAATTCATGCCCACGTCGCACAAGAGGACGAAACGCCGGCACTTCTTGCTTAATTTGTTCCGTTCAAACGTGCACCACATAGTTCACGCCGTTACTTACGCAACATAATGAGCCCATGTTATCCATTTGCCGCGAGGAGTGCTTTCGTAGCTCTCTTTCTCTTTTCTGTACATGTTTGTAATGCATTCAGCCACTTTGTCCTTTACCACCTGTGTCAATTCGGGTTTCATCTTGTCCATTTGTATATCGTTATCGGAGATGGTCTC
Organism: Isotomiella paraminor; assembly: GCA_034699605.1. NCBI lineage: Eukaryota > Metazoa > Arthropoda > Collembola > Entomobryomorpha > Isotomidae > Isotomiella > Isotomiella paraminor. Next base: position 3,322 of record JAQGCL010000039.1, on the reverse strand, counting down.
GGTAACGCCAATCCCCATCCGGCCTTTGGAGTCGTGTGGTCCTTGCGTTGAGACTGTTTCCTCTGCCCACCCCTGTGCCTTCTTGCTATTCTAATTTAATTCAAAAACATACACAACAGGCAGATAATTTGACGCGGCTTCTGTTTTTTAAATGCTACTTTTTTAAATAAAGGAAGCGAAAACGTAATTACAAAGCCGAAGGCCCTAATGGATTTTTATGCTTCTGGAAATCAATCACGGCACCTGAAGAGTCGTTTGCATACCTTGTGGATTTGGACTTCCCAATCGTAGCAAATGAGTGGCTTTTTACCTTAGCCTGAACAGACCCAAAAATTATAAATTTCAGGTATTGTTAGTTTGACTAGCAGCTCTTGGTGCATGCAAAGATTGGAGAATCCAACAAACCAACGTATTGAGATCCCAAGTGAAGCATTGCGCAGTGAGGAATATCAAAGTTTATCCATGGATGTTGTATATTAAAAATTCATTTTGACCTTTAACACACACCATCGAATCAAGTAAGGGGTCAAGTAGGACTAATGGGTACCACCTGCATTTGGTCACCAAGCCATCCAAAATGGAGATAAACGAACGGATTAGATGTTTTAAATTGAATAGGTGATGGGATAGGATATAAAATAATCAATGGGATCCACAAAACACGTTACTCACCGTCTCATTCCATACGACGTCAGGCGTATCTCTGTGAAGACGTCGTAATTTGTTGAGTGTTTCTAACGCGACTTCACATACATCTATGGGGAACCAATGAGAAAATATACATTTCAGAAGTTCGTCTAACTTGCTTAACCGTAACTCATACTCATGAGTATTTTACCGTCAGTCCAAGAATAGCCACTCACTTTCTGCACAAAACACTTGACCTTCTGGCCTGGTTTTCCATCTCCCTCTCCAGTCTTTCCATCATCCCCTCCAGTCTTTTTATCGTCCCCTCCAGTTTTTCCGTCTTTCCCTTCAGTATCTCCTTTCCTATTTCTGCAACATCCGTGAACGTGGACCACAACGAAGGATACAAGGAGCATATGGTGCAGAGTGGTTGTGACAATCCTGCCGAAAACAAAAGCACTTCAGTGGTTTTCCGGAACTTTTTTTGGCATTCACCCAAGTTATTTCAAACCTTGAATGTTATTTATACCTTATATCAAACTACTATATTACAAAATACAACTACATTTACTACTTAAATATTGTCCACTACAGTACAAAACGCTACAATACTACAAAATAGCTGGTTGTCAATAGTATTTATGTATTTCCGTGGGGGTTAGCATGTGACTGATGGAGAAACTGTGGGACAGACCTAAGTATTTCACCACAGAAGGACCACAAACTTCCTTAATGCAGTTAGATATTTTATTTCCGGATTATTGGAGTAATTTGCTACAATATGTCATGGGGTACAAGTGATATGTATAATTGCATTTATTAAAATTATTTTAATTGAATTGAATCATCCGTTTGGTAATTATATGTTTTGATATCAAAGTGCCCCAGGAATCCTTCAAAAAAGTGAGCCACCCTAAATCATGAAAAGGAACGTACAATATGACAAGCAATATGGCAACAGCAAATGTAATTCATACCTAATACTTGGGACAGGTGTTCATCCTGCAAATGGGGTCCGGACACTTGCGCAAGCAAATCATTTTGATTAATTTGCTAGCGCAATTCAGGCTCGTCTCATCGTCGTCTGGATTGCAAGTTTGATAACGAAGAATTTTTGCTTGATCTTGAGCGATGGCAAGGAGAACGTCTCGATCAACGTTGTCCCCCATCTCCACTACGACCAGATTTATGTCGTTGGCCCACGCCTTCTGGGCCTCAATCCTTACCTTTTCCTTGTCCTGGTTTAAGCCGTTTGTAAAAATCACAAGCGACTGCGGAACCCCTCGCCGCTTGGGATACACGTATTCCTCCACCACGGTACGAATAAGCCGAGGGGTGTCAGGGACGCTCTTATCGGTGTAGGCTTGGCGGATAAGCCGGTCCGCCTTCATCATGCTGTATGGGTCACTCAGAAGCTTTATTTCCGCCATCCCCTGGTTGTAAGAGATAATTGCTGTGCGCTGGACGACCGCGGTTGGGGGCTCCACCAAAAAGTGAAGAATCAAGTGTCTGGCCATCCAACGAGCCTGACTAAACGTTTCAACGGGCAGTCCGCCGTCCAACGCCATGATAACATCAATATCCAACCCGCACTCCCCCGGAGAAGCAATATCGTTGTACTCGCAGACCATATCCTGTAAGGGGCACACGTTCTGGTCAAGGGCAGAGTGTTGTAATTGCATGTCACGCCCTCTAAGCCCCCTCGTCATCCTCCTGATTTCCCAAGTTCTTTCAGCATTGATGCCTAAGACATAAATATGGACGTAGGCGTTGAATAATTCCTCCACTTCTTCCGCTGTTTTTGTTGGGTCTGAGGATTGTCCTTTCGTCAGGATAAACAGACTCTTAGCAGACCGTGACACCGCCGTCCACTTGTTTTGCTTTTGCATCGACCTAAGGGCCACCGCAGTATCCGCTGACCCTCCCAAGAAGGGGGCACTTCTAATCAGGCGATCCATTTCTTCAATGGAGGGCCTATACATCAAGGGGAGGATGGTTTTGAGTTTTCTTGAGTACACTCCCACGCCGACTTTGGAATGCGGAAACTTGGGTACGAAGGCCCTTAAGAAGTCGCGTGCCGCCAAGAAAACCTCCTCCTCTATGGTGTCCGAGCTTTCAAGTAGAATTTGCATTCTCAACAGTTTGTTGCATGTGCACTCGTCAGTTTTATAGTCACAACACGTCGAACAGACGAGACTCTTTATTTGGTGTTCCACTTCCGGGCCCGTTCGTTCTCCACGGGGGAAGGTCCGTTGGCGGTCTCTGGTGTACTCATTCAATTTTTCTAATTCAGTCACTTGCCCAAGTTCCAGGGCAAAGATTTGAATGCCTTCTTTCCTAGCCTCCTCTGCCTCTGCCACTGCGGGTCCATGGTCTAAAACAATTCCATCGGACAGCATGATTACAATATCAGGTTGTTCTCTTATTACGGTCCCCAGATATCGTTTTCGCACGAGGAGGAAGGCGCTGGTCAAATTTGACGTGTAGGTATGTTTAAACTTCCCTTTGTACGCAACTTGATCCTTTTCCCAAGTCACACCAAATTCCCGTCGTTGGTCTGAAGGGTCTACCTCCACAAGGGCCACTTTGGTCAAAGGGTTTTTGAAGTAACGGGTCATTGTGTGTTTTATAGGAGGTACTGATCAGGTCATTGAGGGACCAGCCAGTACTCTGACGAGGCACCAATTGGGCCTAT
>JAQGCL010000038.1:0-32481 GCA_034699605.1 Isotomiella paraminor | reverse complement strand
TTTGCTTCTCTGCAGTTCTTTATTGACACCCGTTTGGCCGACTTTCACTTTGTCGACAACTTTTAACAATGGTTTCCCGTGTGTGGAAATCTCATATGTATTCCAGTTTCACGACACATCGACAATAAAATTTTTCTCGGGAGAGTGACAATTTTTGCAACATCGCATTAAGCTGTTATCTCAAGCAAACTCATCAATTGAATTTGATAAACTTTGAATTGACGACAATCCTTCTTTGAATCTTTTACACAGTTGAGTCAGTGTGGTTATGAACTTGACTGTTTTTGACGTGCTTGTTTTTACTCACCATACCATGCTTGATCCAACTAATTGGCATCAATTAAGAACGGAATGAACATTAGTCGGCGTAATCTTGATTAATTTAAACAATTATTACATGTCAACAAATAAAATGGACACAGATTAGTTCCTTAATGACTTAATAAATACTAAATTGATTTGCCAGACAAATTGCCCGACGGGCTGCCAATCGTCGTGCAACAACAGTCTCTGCTTTGCAAAATTTTTCCAATGTTCTTCAGGACTTTGTTTAAGGAATAATTTTATACATACCTTAGATAGGTTGTCTAGACAAAGCTCTGCACATTTTGTCTTTAACATCCCACACTCGTCCTGACTTTTAGCAGAAGCATTAGCTCAACTAACAAATTACAACCCAGATTTAAGCAAAGAAGGGTGACAAGTAACAAGAAGCTGTAGTTTATGTTATCAAAAAGAAAAAGAAGAAGAAGAAACACTCCTGCGAGTTCGTGCAGTTGATGTCAGTCAGTTGCCTCTCGAAATCCTTGTTCTCGCACATTTATTCAGATTTACATTAATTTAAAATTTACAATGGGACAAACAACACCCCACTCACTGGTTTTATCGATATCTATCTTCTTGAGGAGACAGGATGAAGAAATAGTGAGGCGTGGAGTTGGTGTTAGTGTCAGCAATGTGTCTTGCCTTGTCTCCTTACTTTTTTTTAAAAAAAATCCACTGCTCCTTAAAATGCCTGATCATGAATGACTGAGTGAGAAGAGCATGAATGATTGTATGAATCTTTGTGAATCCACCAGTTGTACACAATTCTTTCTTCTTGTTTGCTTTTAAAGTGTATGTATGTGCATTTTTTATTTCAATAATAATAAAACAAAATACTTGACAAGATTTTATGCCATCAGATCAGAATAGAATGTCTCCACGCTAAGTACCTACCCATGGGATCATATCTACATGTGGAATAAATGGGATGACTTTTTGTCTCTTCTAGAAGAATGATGGAGGAGGTACCTCCTCCCCTTCTCCTTTGGCTGGCTCTGCATCTGGGGAAACATTGTTGAATGTCCAGCAGAGGAGAGAGAACTTGTTCTTTGAGCCTCATATTTGTATGCATGACTGTCTGTATCTTCTTTATGAGTAACACTAATCAGTTAAAATATTATTTAAATTCTCAGCTAATGTTTCTTGTTCATTGCTAAGCTAAGTGTGAAATGTGCTTTGGCAGGGTCATTTATATAATTTATTTGTTCATTGTTAAAAAAATATGCTTATGTTTGCAATTGTTTGAGAGAGAGAGAAGACGCATGCATTACGACTATGACACAGACGTTTGTCGCAGCGACGCAGTGCAGTGGCCGCTTTCTTTCACATCGCATTCATTTTGGTATTCCAATGCAATCTGGAACTTTAGTAATACTTTATCAATATTACTGTTTTATAAATGCACTCACAATCAGCCATACAGCAGACAAATTTTGAGCTTTTTAAACCCAGAGAGCCATTAGGTAAAACGAAGAAATTAGACTTATCCTGCACGTCGCCTGAGACTGAATTGAACAGGCTTCTTGACCATTGCATATGCATTAAAGATGTTTGCACACCGCTGTGATATGACTCCTATTAAATAAAGCAAAATGGTTGAGGATATAACATTAATGAAAGGATCAAAAGATTGGACAAAACTGGTAATTTCCTCCATTATCTCTTTCCTTCTTTTTGAGATGCAAAAGACGTATTAAAAAAAGTTTTATTGGGTATTTTGAATTGTGTAATAATGGACTCAAATCCGGTAGCAGTATACAGCAACGACGACGACGACTAAGTATACAAGACAATACAAAGAAGTAAAGCAAAAATGATTGCAGGATTAAAAGAAAACATAAAGGAACATGTCTTTTGATTGAAGCAGGAGAAAGTAACAAAAGGATGACAAATGGTCATCTCGGGTTAAGTACATTACGTGAACGCATCTATCTTACTTTATCTCTCCAAGGAACGTTTCAAATCGCGAAAGATCAAATTTAAAAAATACATTTTGCGGTATTTTGCCTCCTTGCCAAGACAACAAATTGACATTGACAAAAAATTAGCGTTTGTTAAAAGCCATTTGATTGCGCTCGCTACATCGTCGTCATCTTTTCTGTTTCTTTTTTTTTGGGGGAAAGACGAAACGTCAAACTGGTGTTGAAAATGGAGAAAAAGGTGTGAAATGACTTGAGCTTATGTAAAGTAATATCTTAATTAACTAGTTTTTGGTGTGACTTGATGCGTTGTGTGTGACTATTAGTCAACTGTCATCTATCCATCTTCATCTCTATCCACTTTCGGAATATCCTTCGTTTTTTTAAGGATGGGCAAAAGTGAGTGTCAAATCAAAGCCCACAGAGCTCTCGTATTCCAATCTGAATCTACCACCTCTTGTTTCACCTCTCGAAATGAATGAACTGGACACCAATGATTGTAATTCAAGCCGATTCTTTTACGATGCCTTATTTAAGCGTGACACTAGACAAGAACAAATGAATGAATGTACATATTTATGACTAAAAGTCGACTTATGAATTAAACGATTTCTTTCACTCGTGTAAAAATGAAGACACAAGTGAAGCGAGGAGGAGTAAAAAAAACTATCTTTTGCCATTGTAGTGAATAATTTGGCTACGCTGACCAAATTAAAGCCGCACTGTCGAAGTATAAAAAACAATAGTTGAAAGGCCATGTGTGGAATGGAAAGAAAGATGAAAATGAAGAATGAGAGGCAGGCAGGCAGGTGGATTTGCATTTGCATTCGCAACTAATTTAACAAACTGATGTGAGAGAGAGAGCATAAAACAAAGGGCACCAACCAAGCGAGTCAAAAGCAACACCATCACACCAACCAAAGACTTTTTTAAAACCATCAAAGAGCAATGAGGCAGGTAACTAAATAAGTAAACCAAGCAAAATTAAGTTAGATGTGGACCAAAGTTAAACCTGACGTCTGATGGCATGGACTGAAAGAGACGACCGGAATAACCGCTTTCCAAATAAGGCATCTAATTCCTTAAAGAAGTTAATCCATCGAGGCATGTTAAATGTGTGATCACACACAACAGGGGGCTATTTCTTTACACATTTTATAATTCAAATTAAATAAACTATAAATTTGCAATTTAGATTTAAAAGTTCTCTCTCTCTCTCTCTTTGTTATTCCACCCTCTGTATCATATACCATATTGCATCCAGCCAGCATTACACCGTCGACTGCTCAAGTCACTCAGGTTTTTTTCGGAGTAGCATTTTGCATAGACTTTTATAAACCTTTGGCAGTTGCCACATTAATCGCTACTTATAAAAAGAAAGAGCGTCGTCTTCTTCTTAAGGTATCATCTTCATTTCGCTGCTGAAAGTCATCTTTCGCCAACATTGACAGATGCAACCGTGCCTTCAAAGAAGTAACAATTAGCTAAAGCCAAAAGCAGCATTCTTTTGTCTTACATATTTCTTAAACTTTTGTATACCGTAATGCCAAACCCAGTCCACTTGTAACTTTTTAAAAAAAGGGATGGAATGGATGACAGTTAGAGTGAAGTTACTTATGATGTTGTTTCAAAAAGTGTCTAGTCCAGTCACTTCAAAGCAATCAAAGAAATCTGACTTATCTGTCTGGCAAAAAACGTTGCATGGCTATTTGCAATAATATATAGAAGAGAGGAGAGAGAAAAGAGTTGGTAATAATTAAAAAATGCGTCATTTTCCCATCATCACCACATCAATTTTGAAAACTCATTCTCCCCAGTTGAAGTCAAACGACTTTTGTAAGACATACACTTGTTCGTTCACTTCATTGAAATGAGTTAAGAGGCTGGGAGGGAGAAGGCAATAATGTGAACAAAACCTGCTAATTTGCACTCTGTGAATTTCGTACATGCTTTCCACGAAGGTACCCACGCTACGCAGAGTCATAGGGGAAAAGCGACAAACAATAAAGAGGAACGGGGAATGGAATGGTGGGATAATTTTATTGTCAGTCAATAACCATAATAATAAACTACAATAAAAATGAAATAAAATCAGTCACGGATGACGTTTAAAGTGCAAATTAATGATTTTTTTCTATGCTGGTATGGAAAGTAAAACTGGACTTGATTATTTTGCATTGCTGTATCCCAACATGTATGATGCTATAGCAAAGATTTAGAAGAGTCAGGCCCAGAGTCGTCTACAGCAATTTAAAGAGTAATTTTTGATGATGAGGTTGGCAAACTATAAACCTCACACTCATCTCATTATCTAAAATTATAAAGAAAATGAATGAGTGAAAGAATATAAGAGACGAGGAGGATGGTGGTGGGAATGTTGATGATGAGTTGTTTAGACCTTGAGCAATATAGCCACTAACTATGCAACTAGATTCTCCAATCCAATGATCACTTTTTTTTTCGTCTACAAAACTATAGTGAGAAAAGCCAAGTGCCAAAATGTCCAAAAATGTTTGGCCATGAGCAAGAACAATCCTCTGGGTGTCTGAATGAGAATGATTGAGAACATGCATCCATCCATCCTTGTTTTTTTCCAAATGCACTTGTTTTAAGGAGAAAACTCTCCTTGAATAAATGAAGCCGACAAGACAAGACGAGAGGAGATGGAAAAGACAAGACATCATCAACTCGACGACTGTACACACGGGCAATAAAATAGCTGAGACAGACACCATTGACCGATGTAAGCGATGAAACGAAGTAAGGGTCATCAAAAAAGTATTAAAAATTTACAAAAATAATGGAGTGTCCGTCTGATTGGATGATGTGACGTGATGTGATATAATGTAATGTAGTTTGCAACCTGTGTGGACCCCAACAACGAGATATGGAGGAAGACGAAAGGTGAGGTGTGATTAGACTGATTGACTGACTGGGCTGGGTTTGAGAAGTACATGAAATTATTTATGTCTTGTGATGATGAAGATGGAGGAGAGTGAGAGAAATGCCATTACAATAATATATTATTATGATTACTGTTATGATCTTTGTTAAAAAGATGAAGAAAGAGAGAGAAAAAGTCAAAAGTAACATTAGCCATTGTACAACAACTTTTACACTATTGTGCATTGTTGGATTCAGACATGCATGCATTTATGAAGTACGACTCTGAAAAACCCAGCGATGATGATGATCTGCGAGTGAAATAAATTTAAAATGTTCCATTGTGTTCTCCACAGGTTTAAGCCCTTTGTAACAACAAATTTTCTGCACCTACATAACTCTCTCCAAGTTCCTATGTCAAAGTTTGGTGGTAAAACGAATTCACTTTTTTTAAGAAACCGGCGATGGCGTTAGGAAATTCTCGTGTATCTGAAATCCATTAAGTATCTAATAAGGAATGACATTGCTTTTGCTTTGCTGCCTGCCTTCTTGTTTCTCTTGGGTACATTTAATTTAAGTTTGCAAGTTATTTTGCTATGGCTTTCTTCAACCGTTCCCAAACTCGCATGATTGCCTATAGCAAAAGCCTCACACCTGATTTGATCTTTGGAGGAAATATTAAGCACGGCGTGGCCTCTGCCCCAAATGGGCGTTTAACAAATAGGCATCCCATTCAACTAATCCATACAAGATTTGAAAAATTACACACATTAATATTTACGATCTACAGATTTCTTCTACCACCGGCCAGCCTTTTAACTTTTTAAACCACACGGCTTTAGCTATTTCCATAGACCAAAAACCTGCCACAAGTCTTCTTGAAGCCCAAACTCACGCTCATTTCATTCTTCCGTTTACAAGATCAGTTTTTGACAGTCGCACCGCAGATAAACTCAACTCGTGGAATATATTACAGTTTTTTAAATCCGGGTTGAACCTGACAGAATGAAATGAAGCGGCGAACAAAAAAGTAAAACAAAGTCTCCATTCAAACAGGACCGTGAAGTTTTATCAAAAACAAAGAAAGTACAAAGTCATGCAAAAGAGGTTAAACATGTCACACAGAGCTTGTTTCTCTTCGACTTTGATAAGGAAACTACATTCAGTGGGGCAATAGGAGAAAGGCAATAGCTTAAAACAACCACTGCCTGTAAAAATTGAAACAAAATGTTCCAACACAATCAGACTGTGGAGCGAGAGGAATGGAAACTACTTTTCTCGGATTTCTGCTGGACGTGGATAAATGACAGAAACAACAACACGAAATAAAACTTATTTCATGATTGTGCCATGATTGCTCACTGATTATGGGTTTGTTAAAGTTTTAGTATCATAGTTCCGAGTCCAGACTGAACTCTTGATCTTGAATTTTTTATGAAAACTTTTGTATAGAAAACACAGCTCAGTCAGGGGAAAAAATGCAAGGTGCGGTGTGGAGGAGATGCGACATACATACATACATGGTTGATTTGGACCATTGTGTTTGTTAAAACAGACTTGCCTCATGTTTGCTGCTGCGATTTAGGGTTTTTATTTACTACATAACGTTTGTCTTTGGGAGAATTACAAGTTGGATTTGATAAGCCATGTCTTTTTTCTTTTCCTTGATTGGGCTATAACTCGCCAATAATTTACAATCAGTCAATTACACTAAAGTCAAAAGAAGAACCATGAAAAGCTCAAACACACACACACCAAGAATTGAATTTTTATTTTAACCCAGGTTTAGAAACTGAATTAAAAAATTTAATAAAAAGACATCCCTTCCACATTTCTTTCATTTGATTAAATCTAGCCTTAAATGTTGACAGAGTTACAATCCAAACCACTAATAAAAATCTAAAGTATTGGAGGCATCATTGTTTATTTCTTACAGTTTTATGCTCTCAGACTTTGTTAAGGAAGTTTGGAAGCAGACATACATCTCTCTTCTGTAACTGCAACGGAACATTTCGTTTAATTTCACTTCCATGGATGAGTGATTCCACTAATTAAACTCCCTAAATGAAGGCACTTGTTTATAATTAGACCTCATAATTCTGTTTATACCTAAACGATGCTTTGGCTACGTTAGGTGGTTTTCGTGGAAACAAGAAAGAAGGCTGTAAAAAATAATTAAAAACCCCAATTGTCTGAAGCAACATTCTCCATCTCGTGCCACGTCCAAGAAACAGGAGCTCCTGGATTAGATGCCGGTATTCAGACAATTATTTTATTCAAACACCATCGAATTTCCTGTCTGATTTGATAAATGGTCATTCCTCATGACATTTTGCTATTATGCACAAAACCAAGCTGCGCAAATTCAATTCCGCTCCACTTTGCAGTCACACAACGTCAAAAAAGCAGCCTCTCTCTCTCTCTGATGATGAATAAAATCACTTCATCAACCACCCTTTCTTCAGTCATGTACGGAGTAAAGCACTCTCATAATAAAGTAGATTTTATTTCTTTGTTTAATTAAGAAGTTACATTGTAGTCATAAAATGCAAATTCTCACTCACGTCTTTTTATAGCTTGACCTTAATGAATGGACTTAATACTTTACTTTTAAGTTTCAAGCTGTGAAAATGTAATGAAATGCAGCTGGAAGAATGCATGCATGCATGCATGAGAGGTGAGAGAAGGAAACTTCCTCCATATATTTTGACTTGACTTGACTAAAAAAGGCGTAGGAAATGAAATTGCATTGTTTACTATTGTGCAGCAAAGATAGGCCACTTGTTTCTCGTTCCATGCTTGGACTGTTTTAATGCCAGTTTAAAAAATTCATATTTTTTATTATTCGTGCGCATGAAAAATACACGTTTATTTGGACCAAAATAAGAAACAACAAACAACTTCACAACATCCAGTCGGGAGAACAGACCAGCATACAAAAAAAAAGAGAAGCAATGTGAACAATGGAAAGGAAGTAGTGTTACAAACAGGCCTTTTGTTTACACCCAAGATATGACATTTTGATACGGAGGACATAGCAAAATGAATAAAACACACAAAGCAATGTGTAATTTCAAGGCATGGAACAAGGCATTCGATGATATCATGTCATGAGTAACGAAGAATGGAGTTCCTGCTGCATAGTAATTAAAAGAGAAGGGTGTGTGTGATGTCAACCCAGCCTCTGTGTGTCTGAGTGAGTATGAGAGAACGCAATCCTTTGTTTCACAGTTGCCAGTCACCGGAAAAGGGTATAGTTTGCATATCATATCCTATCACAGTCGTCAGCGTAAGTTGAGGCAGCCAAATAGTAAACTGGTAATTGCAGGTTGTTGATTTAAATTCAGCATTATCTTGATACACTATCTCGTTTGATTGTTGTTGTATAGTTAGCTGCGTCCACGGTTTGCAAATGATAATTAGAGTGCAGCCACAACCCAAATTCCTACCAACCACCATGCACCACAATAATATATCTAATGACCGGTGGTGGTGGTGGTAAGGTGACCATGTTTGCACTGGCAACCCATATAACATATATAACGTATGCTTGCTTGGCATTTATTGTTCCGTAAGTAAGGCTGGAAAACAAACTATTTATTTATTGGTCCACTGCACCCCTTCCCTTTCGTATGCTACATAAGCAACATATTTTTATGCTGGTGGTTTCTATGTTTCACTATAAATTTTATTTTCCTTCCAGTTCCGTTTGCAAGTTCGTAAAGGCTATAAAACAAATCGTAAATTCCAATCACACAATTAGCCCTTTAACTAAACGCTAACTCGACGAACCAAACCAGAAGAGACCGGTTCAGGGTTCAGGTGAGCAAAGGACTATGCGAAACTGTAGCCTGGCACGAGAATGACAACTCAAACAAAAGACGCGGAAAATAAAACCTTTTGTATGCCTGTGGACCGGCTAAAAGTTTGCTGAATTGGACAAAAATCGGGTGTGACTGGAAGGTGATATATGATGAATATTTAATTGCCGTTGTTGTAGGAACCAAATGAAATAAATAATTCCACCGTCGTGCTACAATTACCCTTTATTTACTGCAAACATGAGCTGTTGATTTGGAGCACAGTGTGTATGTGCATTTTGAAACAAGGTTTGGTCATTTGATTTGGTTGCGACAATGGGCACAAGTTATTATTGTTCTCTTTTTGTGTTTGACATTAATGGAACAGTGCATGACCCAACGTTAATAGGACACAATAATATTTAATTGCGCTTTATTAGAAGTGAAAGAAGAAGGGGGTGAACGTCTTAATTAATCCAAAAACTCTCTGCGTCAAGGAACAGATCAATAAACTGCGGGTTCCTTTTCTCCGCGTAATTCACATTTGATGAAGACAACCTTTCAATTATATCTCTATGCAATTGTGGTAGCAGTATTTCTTCTTGTCGGTTGATTACAAATGGCAGGAGCAGGTAGAGTTGTCAACAATGCACTAATTAAATTATATTTTATTCACAAGCGTTGCGCCTGATACAATCTTGGACATACTTTCTTTGGTTGATTGGTGGTTATACGCCGTGTGTATAAATCAAGTAAGGAAGGACTGGTGAAAGGAGAAAATTCTGTCGTTCATATAGCCTGCCTTTTTCATTTTTATTTTCAAAATCCGATACTTTAGTACAATGTAAGAGGGTATCTAATACTTTCCAAATAACCTTTTACACGATCGAGTTTTAAATTTCAATCAAATCAAGTCCAATCCGTCACCACATTATTGCATGCATAGTACATTATTAGGATTCTCTGAATTAAGTTACATTCATGCAAAGAGAATTAATTGACTCGACCCATCCATCCATTACTAGATTGGATTGATCCTCCTTTTCTTCTATATTTTTTTTATACATCAAGGCAACACACGAGTGGGGTATCATCATCAGTGGATTGCAAATAAGCCAAGGGTGGATAAGTGGATGGGCATATCAAATCCAAATCCTCGTATGAAATGAAAAGATTGATGGGTCGTCAGTTCTGCATGCAGATTGCTGCAATGTGTAAGCAAATAATACGAGAGACTCCCCTGTGAAACCTTTGATGATTGTATTTGATGTCTCTTCTTCTTTGTATAGACGGACGACGATGGTGGATTTGATCCAACTTATTAGCACTCCCCCCTTCCTTCCCTCATGTTTATAAATAAATGATATTGATTGATTTGCTTTTATACCATGTCTACACGCCTGTCTCTCTTTTTTCCTCTCTTCTTCGTTATATTCGTCTTCTTGTGGTTCGATTACACGAAATTCATATGCAGGTACCTACGTTGGCAACGCAATACCTACTACAGAAGAAGAGGTAAGGTTGGTTACTTTTTGAGAGAGCCTTTCTTTTATTACAATAAAATGAAAGTCATGCATTGGATTGATTACATTGTTCTCTTCTTTTACATAAACATTCTTAATGATGTCGAAATGGACAAGTCCTTCAATGTTTGAGCATATTTTGAATTGGATTCAGACTCAGACTCAATCAGACTTGAGAGACATATTATTGCGTACTTTTGAAAGCTCCTATCCTTTTTTTAACCATCATCATTATGAAAAATTCAACCAGTCTATAAATGCGGGGAGATATGACACGTCTCTCGGACTTGACTGACTTGACTATACTCAAGCCCAGTTCAAATGAGAGATACTCTCACAAAATAACTAACATCTTCAAATCAAAAAGACAGACTTTAAGCAGCTTTAAAAGTCATGTCAGCATTCAATTTCCATCATCATCAAACGAACGTAGGTAACTATTATTTTGATTCGTTTCTAAATAAAGAGTACGTCGTTGGAAGAGAGGACTGCCAAGAGTAGTTTTGAGTTGTTTTGTATGTATTTTTTAGTCTAGAATGTGACTCAGGAGGAAAGTCTTTTGACTTTGCTTTGAGAGAGGAGAAAAGAAGAACGACCAGAGAAAAATGTAATTTGACTTGCAGTTCTGTAATTGCTACGTTGCTCTCTCCAAGTCCTCTGTTCATCCTAATCATCGTCATCATTATAAACTTCAAAGCAAGTCAAGTTGAGTCGCCCTGCAACTGAGTCAACCTACCATTTATTTCTCCATGCTTCTTCTTTGGTTGTTGTATAGCAGCCTCATTAATTTTACCTTTTTACGATACAGTCGAATTGGAATTGCTTGTTGAAATCCAATGAGAAATTTCACTTTGTGATCCTTTTCCAGCCTTACACAAACAGTAGATTAAGCATGTAATGAACCGCACTAAACAAAATGGCAAATAAATGACAGTATGCGAATAATGACGGCGTCCTCTCTTTTGTGAAAGTCTAACAAATCACCCCCTTTTGACTGGAAGTTGACGTTCTAAAAACTGTAATTTGGAAATTGCAAGAGGAATTTTGCAAAACGCAAGGTTGTCAAGTTGAAGGAAAGTAGTTTATTTATTTATTTCACTTTGTAATTTTCCTTAAAGGTAGAAATATTTATTTATTTACTCACAGAGAAAATTTCTCTTTCAGCTTGTCCAAAATCATGTTGGCAATTGCAAGGCTTGAAGTGGCTCCAGGGGAAGGTGCATTCCTCACATGCAATATCCTATCACTCAACTCTCCTTTGCCTGAGTCGAATACAAAGTCTTCTACAAGATTTCCTTGTGGGTCCATGGCCTGAGCTCGCACTCCAGATGGTCCTCTGAAAAACAAAAAGTGAACGACATAACTTTGGTTATATAAAAGGGAAGAAGAAGAAGAAGTATCAATTACAACGTGTCTATTAAATAGCGCAGTAAATAATGGGTGAGCGATTGAATTGAATCAATGAAATGACTGAGTCATGATGGGGAAAGAGAGGAGCCAAATGAAATAAAGTTAAGAAATAATTGATACACATAAAACTTGGAAAAATTACAGAGTAAAACTAGCCATCATTTGCGGAAACAAGAATTAATTTTATGATGAATTCAAAGCATTATTGCTTCTCACAAAACCACGACTGTGCTAATCCTAAACAACTGTTATAGAAGCATCTATAGGGAGAAAACAAGACATTCAATCAAACCGGTTTCCATCAAAGATATCAACTAATTGTCTTCCGATATGTTCTTTTCGTATATGAAGAAATAATACTCAACTTAAATTAAGTAGCCTGCAGTGCGGGGATCGAGATCGTCGTTGTTACAATACCTCTGACTTATTCCGTATTCCTGTGGAACGACAGAGGATAATAATACGGCAGAAAAGGAAACAATAATCAAGGTATTCTTCAACTAATTAGCGTGATAATAACAATACCACAAAATTCAATGTAGGGGGAGACTTGCACCACTTTTTTTTAAAAAATGGTGAATTATGCTTACTTCATTAGTAAGTAGGTATACTACATTTTAAAAAACGTGTTGTATTGTCTTTCAACGTGGGAGTGGTCTTTAGCTGGTTAGTTTGTTAGAAAGAACCTCCACACTAGATTCGAATTGTGTAGAGAAAGGAAGTCATTTTAAAATTTGTTGATGATAAAACCAGTTTATCCGGTTCAGTGTGCTAGTGTAGCAGAGCAGAGCAGCATACAAAATTGTGTAGTAAAATGAAATAATAATAATAATAACATCATGGCACGTTTGCAAGATTGATATTCAATGATTGATAAGAATTATTAGCAGACAGAAATGAAAAGTCAGCTTTGAAACAACTGACTTGAAAATTTGTTGAATTAAATATTAAGGTTCTAAACTACAATCAGTATTCATCTATCAAGGAGAGAAAAAACACCGTCAGACTGATGAATGATGCAGAAACGTGGCACATGCCAAAGAGTTCTCTCTCTTTATGCAAAGCATGTATTCCTTTAATAATAGTACACTTGCAGGTCATAAAAAATCCAGTTTGATGGTCAATTAACAATGTCCAAAAGTACAAAGGGCAATTAACCACAAGAATGACTGTTATTTGTTCCACAACCCTATGCGCATTTTGTAAGAGCAAATATTGATGTAAATTCTTCTTATCATTGATTCCAAATTGTTTATCCTCTCCCTCATCCCATGAACCCACTAAAATATCCACCCATCGTTAGTAATTCCAAGTGAACCTTTAAAGTTATAAGGCCACAAGTTCCGTACATTATTGAGGTCATGTGAAATCAGTTTTCGGCATATTCATTAGTGCAAAAGACTTTCTTTCCTAGTCTCTCTTCTTCTGTGCTGGCAGCAGCATTATTATCATCCTATGCCATCCAAAGAGAGGCGTGGAAGTTAGCAAACAGCTCGATCGTAAAACCTTAATAAGTTTTCCACTCTCTCTCTCCATGAAGATTCAGTCTACACGCATCCAACACTAACAAGCATTCTAAAAGAAATGACATTCTGCACTGACAAAGCGCAAATCCTATACCACCAAGACAGAATGCCTGGAGATGCGAAGATGGTTGGTTGGCACATAGGACTAATTTTGATTATACGGCAATTTCAACTCTAGCCATAACGCAATGATGCCAGCAGAAGAACTTATCACAATAATGCAGAAGCCCGTATCACATCACAAGGCGGTTTCTTCTTCCCTTCAAGTGTTAACTGTGTGTGTAGCAAAGCTTAACCACGAAGAACGTTGGTTGCTGCTGCCTACTTTACTTTCTCCCTCAATTGGCAATAAGTAAAAGGCCATTTTCGTCCATCCTTGTGCTTTCCCTCTCCCATCATCATCATCCACTTCCTTCCCACTGAATAGAATGGCTTTTCCACAGTCAGTGCGTAATGCCCGACCATTATTCCATTTCTGACCGGAAATATGCTTTTGCCGCTTTCTCTCTCTCAAAACCCTCCTGCTTCTAATACTAAAGTACAATTCCACTGACAATGAATGTAATTGACTCATACACATTCATGAATAAAGAGGGAAGTTAGTCTCGTCTTGCCCCCTCCTCTAGTGACCTTCCATGGCACGACCCCCTCCCCGTATCGACTAGGCTAAATGACACTCCTCTTGTCGAAGTTTGGGAGATGTCCGTCCATTACTACTAAAAAGAAATGGAACATTTATATTCCTCTTGTCCCATGTCATTTAACTTGACTGCAGTGTCTTCCCAACCAGGCCTTAATGTTGGGTTTTCATTAAAAACTAAAAGCCGAACGATGCCTCTCGATTTTATTAGAACTGTTTATGAGGCAAATTTCTGACAACAATAAAATCCACTTACTCTTGTATTAATAAAGAGCAAATACATTAATCCCAAATGTTTTATTGGCCTTTTTCTTTTGAACCGACAGACTTAATGTCTGATAGCAGCAGCATAAAAAAATAGGTTGATATGGTGGTCAGTTGTGTCTGTCAGACTGAATATTTTTCTTTTTAGTTATGCATATCACCAAACAAACAAATGCGCTTCACTCAAGTTCCGCTGATAAGAAGGAACCACACCATTCAATTAAGTTTACGATCTTTGTCACTCTTTTGATAGAAAAATTAACCTAAAAAGTACATGGCAAGTCTGGTTAGCTTTAGCTTAAAGACTTACCTCTTCCGTCTTAGAGCTTTAATCCACATAAAAGGACAGAAGAGAGTTTTAGTTGCTGGCATGTGAACGCAATAAAGTTTTGGACGCAATCTTTATTGCCATTTTTAATAAACAAGATGTACAACCGTGATAAAGTGAGTTTGCTAATCGCACTGCTTTTCCCTGGCAATAAAAGGGTTTCTTATAATTCACAATAAAAGCCATCTACCACCACCACAGCAGAATAACTTTGGTTATAAATGCCAAAGGTGCAATAGAAGAACAGCCTAGTCTTTTGACTTGACTTGACTTTTGAAGCTGAATAATTTAAACCAACAAACAACAAGTTTAACCTGGAAGCAATATTTTCCAGTTTTCCTCTCAACTCAACTGGTTTCCCATTTAACTTCTCACACTCAGACTCAACCATTCACCTCTCAAACCAATGAAACCATCTATCAAATAAAATAAAATAAAATAAACCACTCAGCTAAAACCTCAAACACCACCTTAATAGTAAAATAACTTAACTGCCTTCATAAAACAATAAGATTCGAGATATTGCCAAAGTATAAAATGTCATTCAATGAAGTTGCAAATTCTTTTTCGTGTTCAGGTGGCTAGGCAGTCCGTAAAATTTGAAATAAACGACTCGCACTGTAGACAAACAGTTGAATCAAATATGGAACCGTTCGTCTTAGATAAATACCGCATTGTCCACAGTAAATAGCTATCTAGTTAACAATTATTATTAAAAGTTTAAGTTTTTTCAGCATCATGTCTCATCATCAACAATGTTAGTTAGGCTGGCAGGCTCAAATACTAAATTGAACTAATAAAGGTTCATTTGTTAGCATTTTATTTGCTTCACAGTTTAAAACTTTAACACCAATTAGTATTCTGCTCATGTACAGTAGTAGTGAATTAATGATCCGAGTGCAGACAAACCCGAGTCAGTCTCTAAAAAGTACAGAGAGACAGAGAGAGGCTCATTTTAATTCATTCATTCATTAGGAACGCTTTTACGTTTGCGAGTGCTATTAATTTAGCTACGCTGGGTCAGTCCATTCCTTCCACCACCGGTCATAAATTGAAGAAGGGGTAAATACCCGGCGCATTAGAGAAGTACGTCAGAAATTCGAATTCCTTAATTGACCATTTTTATATAGTTTTTATTGCAATTTTTTATCTTGTGAAGAAATGATGCTAGATACTTTGTCCGCCTGCCTTGTCTATCGGATCAAGAGGTTGCACATGTTCTTGCCGTCCAACAACTGATGTTGCCACAAAAACGGGCACGGCGGATGGGAAGTATCTATAGATGCATTTATTCGGATTTTTATTCGTCAGACTTAAAGCTTTTCTTTGTTTCGTAATCAATAATAATTGTTATTGCTCTCCTTGCTTGCTGTTCTGTCCATGTCGACAGGTGACAAGCTGCACCTGGTTCACGCTTCCTTTTACACCCTTTTACTAAATTAGTGGGTAAAATAAATTGTGCATCTCGACATCATGCAGGCGTCATTTCTCCATGAGAGAGATCAGTGATCCCTCATAAAATAAAACAGGGCAAAAATGATGACTGGGTGTTTAGAGAAAGGAGCAAAAATTTGCGTAAATTGCCCTTACGGAAAGACGAAATTTTTGTGTCGCAAAAAAATGTGGCAAAGTAAAAAGCTACTTCACAAAATTTGTGCAAAAAAAGTGATTCAATTTCGATTTTCTTTATAACTTTCGAATCTAATCAACAATGTTGCTACACCAACGTTCCAGACCAGTCTGTCACCAGCGACAATGGATCAGGATAAAAGCGCTGCCCATATATTATTCCTTCCTGAATAAGGAAAACACTTAATCTACTGCTATACAAGGCAAGAGAGTGTTTTGAGTTCCAAGGTGCTCCCCACATGTAAGGAATGATGTCTCATGTATAAAATTATGCAACTACAAAAAAGTAGGAGAAAATGCCGAATCATTCTGCCATGCAATTTGAAACTAAAGCGTAATTTCATGCTTATGCCAAACCATAGCTCCTGGCCAGCAGCGTGAGTTGAAAAAGGAAATTGTTTTTCAGGTCTCTTTTTTGTGTGGTGGCCAATCGTGGAAAAAAGATGGAATTAGAGCTTTAATTTTGTCGGCTTCTTGCTTAAATTTGAACAGCAGTTTCCAAATGCAAAATAGTGCAGCATCATTTTAGAGGAAATGCAACACAAGCACGCATCCGTCTTGAAAACTAAAGGCATGCAAATTGGTTGAGCATGCCAACGAGGATATACGGTCTTCTGGCTACTACGGTAACAAACACTCTGTATACAATCTACAAATAGCCAGTAACAATGTGTCAACTTTCAACTGCACAAATTCTAAAATTTTCCATTTTCAGGGGTATTTGTATTTTGAGGTTCTCCTATCATGGCTCACAGTTGACATCTCCTAGCACAAGTGACTAAAAAATGTACGAAGGGATCAGCATCATATCCAATCAATCAACCGACCGTATCCTAGAATTATACTATAGTCATTATTGTCATAAAATTTTATAGGATTGCAACAATAAAGTACTCTGCTTTCTGCAACAAGTATACCTGAATGACTTGTGATGGTTGTAAAAGAAATGATTGCACCAATCAAATGACTTTTCAAAACCAATACTTCCTCTTTGTTAAAATCACTCACGCTATCAAAAAAAGTAAGTACACGCACCTGCTCACGTCACCTAGTCCGACTTCGGGAACGTACTCTCTGAGAGCAGACACTTGTAAATTGATCAGAGCGGACCGAACCATTTCCCCGACTCCAAAGCCAGCATATTTCAATGCCAACTTTTGAAATCCACGAAAGCGAATGGCATCTGTGAAATCCTTGAGGTCAACGTCCGTCCATTTGTAACCCTCACGTTTGAAAGCAAGGACAGCATTTGGACCCAACCACACGCTCCCATCCATCCGTGGTGTGAAATGGACTCCGAGGAAAGGGAACCTGGGGTCTGGTACCTGGAAAGTATAGAACAATCAGAGCATGCTTTCTCCTGTCTTTCCAACATTTTTTTCCAGCATGGCTGCAGGCAGTGAAAAGTAGTGGGAGAAAGTCCAAAGTGTTTATTAATGACTTGGAACGTGGGTGTTTATTATTCCAAGGACAAGCCATCAGTCAGTCATCTCATATAACCAAGGAGCGAGTAGTGCCACAACCAAGGATTTTGATCCACACCATTTTGTTTCACACCATCTCCTCGATGAAAGGGTGAAACAATAGTTTGTTTTGCAGACTTTTGAAACTCGATTGTGTTTGGGAGGGAAAGGAAGAGGAATGGAGCTGTATAGTCTTTGGGAAGGAAAGAAGTAGCAGTGTCTTTGAATTGATTAGTGTGGTGGTTTTATTAGTCATTCGTGCCAGAACCATTAACACAACAGAAGAGTGAGTGAATTGCTCTCTCTCTCTCTCCATTTTACTTACTTTCTCTTATTGTGAATGCCAACCCACCACCACCAAGTCCAGATGAGATAAATAGATGGAGAAGAGCCGGGTGCCAGTGAGCAACATAGTGTAGCAAGCAGGGAAGTGAAGCTACTGGATTATTTGTCTCGGGGGTGATT
This sequence comes from Isotomiella paraminor, assembly GCA_034699605.1. Lineage (NCBI taxonomy): Eukaryota > Metazoa > Arthropoda > Collembola > Entomobryomorpha > Isotomidae > Isotomiella > Isotomiella paraminor. The sequence goes on along the minus strand of JAQGCL010000038.1, from coordinate 14,307 downwards.
TGAATAATTAATTGCTAATTACTCACAGACCAACCAAACTAAAACTACTAAACTCACATTTAGAGAGGGAGATGGACGGGAGGGGAAGAAGGGATACGTATCGCCTAATGTGCTATGGCTGCAGAGATAAGGAAAGGAAAGATACAAGAAGAAGAAGAAATTTTTAAAGGAACGGTCATTAAAACAATCCTTTCCAACTTATTTACAACTTTTCTCCTACTTTCTCCATCTCCAAGGAAGCGAGCCAAAAGAGACAGAAGGGAAAAGATGCCACCCATTTATTTAAGACTGGCCAACATAAAGCAACCCAGCAGCACACAATGGAATAAGGGAATGCTCTATGTAATTATTTACTGTCCCTACTTTCACCAGCTACACACTACTCCTATTCATTCTCCACCAAAAAGGTAACTAACTCCTTGGAAAGTTGCATTAAATAAAGACTCTCCTCTCCTATCAACAATAGAGTGAAAGTGTTATATTCTACAAAGCTATATTCCATCTGCTCCTCTCTCTTCCTCTAATTTGTAGCACATTATTCCCAACAGAGAGGCAAACGAAGAGATTCGCTGTATGCAGATGTTTCATTTAAGAAGAACTAAAATTTACTTGTTCTCTGCAAAGTGACAGAATCGTAGTAGTTCCACACACACACAGCTTTTAGATTCTTCTTCTTTACTTTATTTCAGAAAGCAAAATGGTAATAAGGCGGTCAAGAAAGAGCTCTAAAATTTTGTACATTAGGCCGTGTTACACAACACACTCGTACAAACCAGAACACATTGGCTATGAGTCTGAGTCTGAAATGTTACCTTTTCTCCAGCATTCCTCCTTAATCTTTAGTGGGTGTAATATATTTTCGTTATCTGCATTAAGGTGAAGTGAACGATGCCCAACCATAAAATCTGGACACATAAATAAATATATGCAGACAAGCAGCAGGGCCACAAAGCAAATACTTAAAGAGTCTCCTTCTTCATTAAACCCTGGCATACCTGCCTGGTTGTTTGTGTCTCTCATTTCCATGTTCTTCTGGAGAGATAAGAAGAAGGTGCCTTCCACACAAGAGATATATGACGTCTCTCTGTGGACTTAATGGAGTGAAAGTGTTATGTATCGTGCTCCATAGCACCATTACAAGAAAACCGACCGTACGCCCGCTTTGCTAGACGGATCACTTAATGTAATTTTATTGCTAATTCATTGGTTCGTGTATAATTAATTAAGCGAGGCGTGCATGTATGTAGGTGCAGGTAGTCAACTATCTACGTGTGTGCGGAACCCTCACATCAGCATCAGCTCTAGAGGAGCAATGAGAGAATCGTGTGGTGATGTGGTTGTGCCACCCAAGCATTGCGGTGTATTAATTTGGAATGAGAGGAAAGGAAGGAGGAAAGTATGCTGGCACGACACAAAGGGTTGGATTTAGAGATGAATCGTCTCTTTAGTTAACTTTAACTCTTATCGACATTCACCATGGTTGTGTTATGTTGACACACTCAGTAATACAAATCACAGCAGATGGAAACATTCCAGATCCCATTTAAATATTTACTTTCACTTGAATTCATTCACTCACTGCTTTGTCCTCCTTCTTCCACCACACCTTCCCCCACCCAACGATACCACAGTACAGTAGAGGAGAAGAAGAAGCATGGATCGGATACACATAACACACATTCACATAAATTGACGTGGCAGGAACAGGGAAGATATTTACTTAAGTTTGCATATACAATTTGTCTACTTACCGGGTATATATTTCCATTGATTAGATGGCATTTGTCACGATTGAGTAGGAGGTATTCCCCTCTAAACGGTATTATCCTTGGAGACCTGTCCCCACCAGACATTTCTGCCAACCGATCGCTTTGAAGTCCTCCACACGTCAGGACATACTTGGTCCTTATGCTCTAAAAATATATAAAGAAAATGAGACACGTCAAATATCTAGGAGTGCATTAAAAATTGGAGAGTAGTAAAAGTTAATCCAACAATGCTGTATGCAAGCAACACTTGATTTAATTCTGCTATGGGATTACACAATCTCCTCTGTTCATCAAAGGAAGCTCAAACTTTGGAGAAGGATTGAAAAATCCGTAGCTACACAAGAACCCGCATGGTTGTGTCGCGAAAAGACAAATTTAATTGTACTCTAGACTCGGTTTGGTTGTGAAAGACTTTACTACGCCCGTATATATGTACACAATTTCACTTGTATGGCGTATCAGTGATGGCGTGTCGCTCAACCATTGCTGAAAGGCCGTAGTGGAAGTGATAGTGATGGGATGGTAATGGTAAAGAGGTCTTAAAGGACTTTGAACTGTGTTGGCCTCTGGTAAAATGAAATGAGAAGAGAGGAATTAACATATTTTATTTCATCGGTCGGGTTTACTCCCTTTCTCTTGATTAAAAAGCATCAATTCCACCCAATGAAACCCTCTATATTTCTCCCAAATGTTGACAAGGAAGGATTAGAGGGAACCATTGCTATCTAGCTGTCCAGAAGCAGACAAAGGATGCAGTCACACTACTGTTCTCATTTCGATTCCACACTCTCCACCTTCGTCCTATCGACCAAGGACAACAGTAGTGAAGGGACAATCCTTCCTTTCACTTTCTCCTATACCAAAATATTCGGTCGTATATTTCCTTACGTAAAACCAATAAAACAAACAATGTCGAATTGTGTGCAAACCAAATCTTTTTCCCCTTCAATAAAAGATATACGATGCTATAATTTTAACAATTTTGCTTTCACCTTTGCTAGATGTCCCCTCTTTGAAATGATTTAATTGGAAAGGTGGCGGCGAGCAGACTTTTATAAACTCAAGGAATTTTTAGGGATCAAATAAAGAAGCATACGATACACCTCCACCCACCACCACCACCACCACCTTGAATGGCGAAACGAAACTTGCTCATCCCCTTGTCATAAGTCTGTCAGGAAAAGTTAAACAAAAGAAGAAGAAGAAGTAGGTTGAATGAATGAGGGATCCCTTTCTCCCTCAGCCTCATTAGTGGTTTTGCTTCAACAACAAAAAGTAATTAGGATTTTAGTAATGATCATATTACCAACCAACTCTCTCTCCTCTCATTCGCAGTTTACCATTCACATGCTGTTGGCAGTGGTGGTTGGTGTGGCATGATCCCTTTCTTTTCTTCTTCTTCTTCTTCTCAACATGCCACAGCCGATCAACTTTCGCCCAACTATCAACGATCCAAAGTTCCTCACGTACTTTCTTACTTTCTTCTCAGCCTTTCTTCTTCTTCGATGCAAGAACTAATAATAAACTTACAGGATGGCTACTCTCCGTTCTTGATAAACTTACTCATGTCTCACAGCATGCTCAGTTATTATCTTTACTTACTACACCTACGCTAAAAGTCCAGACGAGGTATTGTGTTTTCTTCTTAAATGTGGTTCATTTACTTGTATCACCGTCATTCTAAAAAAATCCTCTGATGAAACTTTTTTTTGTCAAAGAACAAATGTACACAGGGATGATGATTCTGAGGGCAAGAGTTCCAAATCATGATGATGATGATGGTAACGCCATGAGAAGTGATGTGATGTGATTCGTCGTCATGCTCATGACATACAACAATCACAATCCATAGGACGCTACAGTCGAACACACGATACAACAACTTTACAGAGAAAGCATGAAGGGAGAAAGGAGCACTATTAATTCACACGGATGGTAGATGATGTTGTGAGTGAATTGCATAGGGAGGAGCAGTAGTGTGTACAAAAACTGAAACGAAGAAAGCCAGAAAAAATCGACCAGCACTTTCTTTATTAGCCTGTCTGTCAGTTTGGATCACATTACCATAGAGCACACATTAGAGGAAATAGACTGGCTCTCCACCCCTGCCGACTTTTTCCTGTACATTTTCTTTATTTTCCGCAGCACCACAGAATTGAGTACACAAACATAGGTTCCATTGCCTTTATGACGGACAGAAGGATATTACCTTAAAAGAAGAAGAAAGTATAATGTTCAGAGAAGAACCCAGATAGATAAAAAGGAGTACAAGAAAGCCATTTTCTTCAGACCAACTGCATCTGTTTACAGAGCGATGATGAACTTTGAGGTAAATAAAAATGTGAAAGCTTCATCCTTTCTCCAATCGAAACCCATTCCTACTGAATGACTTTATTCCCTGCTTATTCCACCCACTCATCTTCAACACTACTGTATTAACCTGTGCGATATACCCCCGCCCTTATCGAATAAAGCCATTACTATACGTCTGTATCTGTTGCCGGTTTTTTCTCTCCTAACAAAAAAGTGTTCTTGTATATCAGTTCTTGTGGCCCTGCTTTCACTTTCCTCTGACACGAACGTAATTCAGAGTCGAGTATACAATTTGTGGGAAAATTTTCACGCATTCCTTTCTCCTAACCCTGCATCGCATCAGTAGTATAACAACGCGTATTAAATGATGGAAAATAATGAAAAAGAGAAAGCATTGAAAATGAAATGAAGGACAAATAAGAATACGACAAAGTTTCTTTTCCTTTTTTCATTTGAGATGGGAAACCATATATAGAGATCTACAATTGCAGTTTTGCCTCTTTATGCCCGCTGCGTTATCGTATCGCTCTAGCTCAACCAGCAAGGAGCAAGTAGCAAAGTGTGTAGTCTAGCAAAGGAAAAAGAGAAAGTCTTTTACTTTCATAGTTTCTTTCTTTCTGTGCCTGCTTGACTGCCTTTCTCAAGCCTCTCTTCTCTCTCTGTAGCTGCCTTGCCTTGCCTGCTCCAAATTTAGATCGGTTCAGTTAACAGTCACTTGCCCACTTGCCTTTCTTTTCTTTTCTTCTTTCCCCATTCTTCCTTTTTTGATTCGTTTCTTCATGCCGAATGAAAGGAGTGAAAGAGAGGGAGAAAGTGAGTGAAAGTGGAATAATGTAAAGCAATGCAAAAAGGGATGCAAGAAGGAAGAGGAGAGAGGAGAAGAAGAAGAGGAATGGTCTTATTGTGCTCGTAGTGGAATGGTATAGATAATTCTTTTCCACGATTTAAGAGGAAGTGAAAGAACATGATACAGGAAGGCTGCAAGTGTTTGATATCACGAGAAAAGTTTACTTCTAAATCCACAGGACAGACTCGTTGAGGACGAAATGAAATTTCTCATCAACCAACCTCAGACTGAGGGAAAGAAGAAGACGCAACACACACACACAGTGACCAAAAACCGGCATTCTCGAGGCTTACGCAGGAAGAAAGTGCTTTCTTTCTCTCTCTCTCCCACTAATTTTACTTCTTCTACAAGCTAAGAGTTGTTCCCTTTTATTCCTCCTTTCTTTTTCTTTTGAGAAAGGACTCTGAAACAATTTAGTTTTTGAGAACGCTTTTCCCTCAAAGTTATTCCTTCGTCTTTCTAATAGTTGCACTCAAAATAACCTGCGAAAGAAAAGTAGGTAGTAAAGCAAAAAGAGGCAACTACACTTTTGCAAAGTTGTTCCACATACACACCAAAACCCTAGAACTCATGTCACTTTCCACCTCAATCCACTTTATAGATTAGGTAGTTTACCAGACTCCTCTCCTCACACCAGAGAGTGGGAGAAAGTAAAATGCACAATAGAAATAGAGAGCACTACTAAATAATTCCAGTGAAATTAGAAAAAAAGGTCAGGGAAAATTGACTGAATAAAAAGGAAAGCAATGTAATGTGCCAGAAGAAGCAACGCAGTCACTTGAGCCTTTCAATTTCACAAAGAAATCTTCCTCCCGCAAAAACTAAGTACTTCCCTGGAAACTTGCACACACTTTAATTAGAAAAGAAAGGGATGGGAGAGGCAAGCCCACACGGAAACATGAATTCCATTCATGTACATGAAGTTGAGTTACACCTCCACAAATTACCAAGTCTCTTGACTTTCATGTCCCTCGTCTTTCCTGTTTCCAAGGAGAGAGAAAGCCAAAGCGTAGAGAACAGCTCGCCTACATGTTTCCGTGGTGGTGGATGTGGAGCCTTGTTGTTCTCGTAGAAAAATTGATAAAATGACATTACGCTATTATTTAGGACAGCGCAATTTTCTCTGAGAATGTATCGTTCCAGAGTAGCAATTTTCATTTTCCTTGCATTTGTATGCTGATTCTGGTTGTTAGCATCGTATTACTGACAAAAAAGAGCTGCCTTGGTTGGTATCTAGGATTGCAGTGCTCGATTCCAGGAATGAATTCCGTGTATCATAAAGAACAAATAATAAAAGGTAAAACCAACAGGAAGATGCCATTTGGACTCCACATACACACACACATGCTCGCTCTGTCACTAGCAAGGCAGGAGCTAAAAAAAGTGTATACGCACAACGTTTCATGTTGAAGGAAACCCTGCGCTCAAGGAAAAAAAGAAACCTTTGGAGAATGAAATGTGATATAGATTTGCTTCACTACTGCGAGCTTATTCTTATTCTCCCTGCACGGTGTAAAGTTGGAGTTTTAGTTGTAAATGAAAAAAGAAATGTATAGAAAGGATATATTATGCAGGCAGGGAAAAGCAGACAAGGGAAAAGAGACGAGCACTGGAAAAGTATAGGAAGAGGCAGAGAGGCGGACGAAAAGAGTGAAAGTCGAGTCAGTCGTTTTATATAATGGCCAATTTGATACTCGAGATTATGTACGATATTTTGTCATTAGAGTCAAAGTAAATGATCCCCTAAGGAAAGATTCAGCGAGGAGTAATCTTTTTGCAAGTTTTTAGCCCATTTGGCAATATTACTTCTTGCCAATGCAATGTAAAGCTGAGTTAGTACGGGGAAAGTGGTAGGAGAGAGCAGATGCATAGAAGTTGCAGTATGTACAACCACTGCCAACCAAACCCACCGCTAGCTCCTACAACCAAATAACCAATTTCAACTTCTGGTCTTTTAGCAGCATTCATTCATCCTCCTGCTCCTAGCTGCTCCCTTCCACTCCTTTCCTTGAAGTGCTCTCATTCTTCTTAGACTTTCACTACTTTCACTTTTCTCCTGCTAATGCGATGCCACGTAAGCAAAAAAGCTTACACAAAAGTCAAATATAGGAAATGAGAAAGAAAGATAAGTAGAAAAAGTACCAAGAAAGAAGAAGAAGAAGAAGAAGAAAACATTTCTCTCTTTAAACACTTACTGTTCCGACTGCTTTCTATAGACGTTGTGTCCACTGAATGAACGAACGTTCATTTTTTTGAGAGTCCTATCTATCCATGTGACAAAGTAGATGCGTCCCTCTTCAATAAGGTATAATACTCATAACAACGCCTCAGCACTATCTATCTTCAAAACTGAACCACTTTCCCTCTGTGTCTCCCTCACTTTGAATGTAACAAAAGCAAAAGTCTAGAGAAAGGAACGAGAGAAAGTATGCATGTGGGTGTATGTGTGAGTAAGTACGTCTGTGTATGTATGCATGCATGAGCACAACAAAGACCTGTCGTTGAATGAGTTCTTCCTTTTTTCCAGAGAAATCCATTTAGGACAGAAGAATGCTCCCACTTTCACTTTGCTTTTTTTCCAACTTGAACTACTACAGACTCAAAAAAATAGCTGATACTGTGTATATTTTACAAGAAGGGAAAGGACGAACTACGAACACTCCAAAAAAAAGGAGAAAGTGCGGATGGAATGGAATATTTGTACAACTCAAAAGCTTTTGATTATTTTTTTCATGGAAAACATCAAAATATATATACGCCAACAATCGAGGAAAGTTGGGAATGTGGATGATGGATACTCAAAAACCTACGTACAGTCATATAACCACTCTAGAGTCCTTACTACTTTCCCTTTCTCCCTACTTGCACTCGATACTAATGGAATGAAATGGAATAATAGCCACATTCATTTTATACTTTCCTCTCTCCCTCCATTTGACTATCTACCTTCGTTAGTTTAGTCAGTCAGTCAGGGAGAGAGAGAGGAGGAAAGTAAAGTAAAGTGGGCTCCGTTTTATCTATAGAAGTAGTGTGCATGTATATAAGTATGATGATGTTGCTGTAATAATAACAAATAACAATGCGCTCCTAATGCGACAGAAGCGACTTGTACTTTTGCACCCTTCAGCCATTCTGACAAATCCATACAATTACAATATAGCCTCCAACACTACACACACACACTTTCCTCCTTAAGGAGGACGAAGAGTTGTTGGGAAAAGCCGAAAAAAGAAGCATAGGGTGAGGACTGAGGAGGGAGGGCAACTGAATATGGTTCCATCCGTCGTTATAAGCTGCTTTACTTTTTAGAGGAAGTTGTTCAAAAACGGAGAAAACGAAGAAGAAAGTGAGAGAAAGAAAAGCATAAATTTATCCTCACTCACCATCTCCGCTTTTTTAAACAGGTCTCGTCAAGTCCATTGCTTGTTTTCTTCTCAACCCATCCCATCTCTCCCATATCCTTCGCTTTTTCCTTTCCTTCCAAAGAACTAAAGCTGCTGAAGTGAAGCTTTTGGTTACCATTCTATATAGCGAGAAGGCCTATATTTATTTTAGAGAAAGAAAAAGAGAGAAAGCTGCATCGTAGTATCCTCTTTCTTTCTTTCTTTCCCCTTCTCTCTCTCTCTCGCGTCTTCCATTCCTTTACTTTTTAGCTCAATTCTTTCCTAAATGGTTATTCTCATCCTTAAACGGCCGTTAGTTTGTATAACCTCAATATTGGGCGTTTTAAATGACCGTTTAACCAGACTTATATACGTTACGCATTGCAACTCGTAACCATATGCATGCGTCCTCCCTTACTTAAGAATAAACTACAAAAAAGCTTCTCTCTGTATATCTGCATCTCTCTGTGTTGCTGCTGCTGGACTTTCACTTATGCGGCAACAAACGACATAACATTATATTACGTTGCATTAGCCTGGTCGTCTCCTTCAAACATTACATTAGATTACATTATACGAAATGTGCATATAATATCTACGTCTAAAAACCATTTCTCTGCCTTTCCCCGTGTGTACTTGAACAGCAGAGTGGAGAGGAGAAAGCCCAAATCGGCCTTTGGTTTTTTTTTCTTTGGAAATATGAAACCGGGTCTTAAGTGAACAGTGCAGGCATCTAACTCAGGTTTACTTCAGCTTATATACACACTCACATCTAGTGACAAACGAAAGAAAAAGCAGCAGGACTCTCCCATGTGCACACGTGTCCATGACTATATGTCTCTTGGAAATGAAGGCACTTTCAGCACAAGGAAGGAGAACAGAAGGGTGAAAGTATCAACGTAAATTACATTAAGCAGGACAGAGATTGCGGAAGTAAATGACCACCATCCCCTCGGCCCTCGATCAAGTGAGGGGGAAGGACTCGATGGATGGATGGATGGATGGATGGTGAGCTGGGACTGACTTACATAACAACCATAGGGACAAAATGAAATGAGTGCCGTTTCAAAATGATGTGAAGTGGAGTTGTTGGCTAGATGAAGATGAAGGTCACTAAATTTAATGGATCAAGATTGAATAAATACGAGAGAGGAGGAAAGAATGTAGAATGAAATGGAAGGGAGAAATGAAACAGAAAGCATACACACACGAGAGGCTATTTCACTTTCACCAAATTCCAGTTAAACGTCCTCTGCTTTACATGGTAGAATTACGAGTCAATTTTAGCCCCAGAATAAAATAAATTTTTTGAGATAGGCATATTTGAAGTTAAGAGACAAGTTGATAAAGTAAAAGATAGAGGAGAGAGATTCTGGTGAGTCGTTATTTGTTTTCTCCGTAATTTACCAAGAATTGCGTTGGATTAAGGAAAAGTTGGTCGCGTTTAACTTACGTTTCCCTTATTGTTAAAAATTAATACGGGATATTCCTCCGAAGAAGTGGAAGCTGTTGAGGAAGAGGATGTGAGAGTCCTACTCTTTTTGGTTGGTGACTCAGTCGCTCGTTGGAATTTAATAACAGGAAAGTTTGTATGAATTTTCCCCCCAGATTTTATAAAGTTGGTGGCATAAGATCTTGTCACTTGGGTGAAGTCTACAATCCCCGTTTCCGGAGACCATATTGCCATCAGTCCCTGGAATATAATAAAATAAATATAAAAAATATTAGTATGCCGGTTTCTTGGTTTGTTTGTTGGCTACTTTTTACTCTTGTTTCTACAAAAAAAACAGGAAGATTTTATCTCTTCTGTTTCATGAACATGGAAATATATATGTGAGTCAGTTTCCCCTCTTGTTTATGGTCGCAGTGTGGAATAAAAGTAACCGTGAAAGTGAAAAGAAAGAGTGGGGATAAGGAAAGAGGCCCAAGCCCAAGGAGAAAGAAGGGAAAGTGTATCTATTTAACCATATCATGTCCAGGATTGCTTGCTGTTTCAATCAAAGCAGACTCGGTCTCTTGATTTTAAATCCAACTCAATTTTCGGTTCGTGCTTTCGCAGTTGACATCTATAGAAATTCCAATAATGAAATGACCCATCTATAAAACCAACGACATGCCCAAAAGATCATCAGAATAAAACGAAACAAGGTCCCTTACTCCTTTGAACATTGAAGAGTAGGTCAGACTGCTCGTAGCCAATAAATAGTTTGCAGAGCTATAGATATATACGAACAATAGTTCATCAGCCGCATCCAATACAAACAGATGTCATGGTAGGAGTCCAAAGGAAGATGACTGTGTAGCATTTATAGGAGTCCATGGACAAATGAAATATCGAACTTGATCCAATTCTCATTTCATTTCTCTCTTTCTGTCTGTGTTTCTTCTTTGGGTCTGTGTGGGTGTGTTGATCAAATTTTGTAGCAATTTGTAGATCTGGACACTGAATTGCCATATGGGTCCATCTGCGTCTTTTAGAGAGAATTTCATCCCAGCGGAGAAATAAGCACTGTAGACGACCCATCCATACAATGCCCTCGTTTGTCCAAGTATCTACTTTCACTCTCACACAGTTTGTATGTGTGTGTGGAGAAAAGTTGGTTATCCTGTTCTGTTATATTCCTCTGAATTCTGCTGGTCTCTTCTATTCTCTATTGTTGTAACCCACCACTGGACCCACAATACCGCAACAAACTCTCTCTCTCTCTCCTGGAGAATATTCTATCTGCGTTCTCTATTTGCAGTAACCTATACACAAACGACAAGGAGTATTTCATTGGATTGTATTCGGCTCTATTGTATTACATTGCATTGTGTATTCTGTTCAGTTTGATTTGGTTTTGGTCTCTGTTGTTGTAACTTGGAGTTTATATTACATTAGCGAATGTTGGTCTGTCTGTGTATGTGTGGACGTGATTGCATGCTTTGTGGAACCGAGGTGAAGATCTATCGAATTCCGTTCCACTGAAGAAGAAATGCAACTTCCTCCTTTTTCTCTCAAGAGAAGACAAACACACACATTTGTGCGTGTACAATATCACCATCCATTGTATTGTATTCCATTCCAATCTGTACACATTTGTATAGATAGACAGATAGATGGGAAACTGCTATCGCTTTCTTTTTCTTTCTATATTTTTTCTTTTTATTTTCCTCTTCACAACCAACTTTTACTTTTCTCGAAAAGAAAGCCTGTACACGGCATGTCTTAGGAGAGTCCAAGAAGAAGAGAACCTATACAAAGAAGAAGGGAGACAGGAGGATGGAAGCAGTTAACACGAAGGACATGAATCTTGGTTGTCCTCCATTTCATACTGGATGTAAGTACGATGAAACTGGTGAAAGTAAAAGAAAAGAAATAGGAGAGAGAGAGAGAGAGAGAAAGTAAGTAGCCTTACTTTTCACTACATTTTCGGAGGTAATTTCAAGAAAGATAAAAATTTATAGACGCTTTTGGTTGGCTTGCTTTCCTTCTTCCTTCTCTTCGTCCTGCTTTCCTTTGTATATGTAAAGATACAATAATAAAATATGTGGCAATCTTGTCCAAAGGTATCTTATACGCGCACTAACTACTTTCCCCATCCCTCTGCCTTATTGCTCCAGCGGAAAACTAATAATAATAATAACAACACGGCTGCTGGTTCAACTTTTCCATAACATCCTGCACAAAATCCAGCCAAAGGAAGCCAACTCAATACTGGCACATGGACAAAAACTATTTACTTGTTGTCCATGGTTCATTGATACTATATTACGCAAAAAAACATAAGGCACCTTTCCCTACGAAGTGGACAAAGACAATGATTGAGGCATCCCAATATATGCCTTATCCCATTCTAGAGAAAATGACCTTAAAAAATTTGGATTGCGAAGTGAAAGCATTTCATCTGTCTCTAGACCAAATAGATATATATGTACCACAATACAATTTGACCAAATACATTGCACTATGAATCGGGGTGACGGGGATTCTTTTCCCAGAAAAAAAAGGCTGGAAATATAGTGATTTTGTTTGACTGGTTGCTTTGGTAGTAAGTAATAATGGGAAAAAATAAAGTGGGTCGGAAATGGGAAAGAAGATGGAGAACCTGGCTCTTGTGTCTCGCCAAGCAGCAGCCATCCGATGGATCTTTTCCCAATGAACCGAATCTACGAGGAAAAAGAAGACCGGCTTTTTCCTTCACAACTACTTGAAGCAGGAGTAATACGGTAAGCGGTACATTTCTCGACGTAGGGACCAGAGAGTAGAACAAAGTGGTGATGGAAACGAACCAAGTGGCTGAGTGAGTAAGAGTAAATTCATGTATTTCAGTTGGGCGTAACCATAGCAAATTACTTGCACTCTTTCTTTCTTTCTTTCTTTCTTCTTCTTCTTCTTAAGATAGACTGCTGCACCATCAGCTTAGTTCTCAGCTATCAGGCGTCCATTAATCCCCTTCTTTCTCCGCTCAAACCTGCCACACCAACCAACGTCCCAAGCTTTCTTTTTCTTTTCTCTTTTCTATAACCAGTCCACACCATCTCATTCTGAAGTTAGTAGTCCACTTACTTTCACTCTAAACGTAGACACGGAGCAGCAGCCGAACACTAATCTAATGTACAGAGAGAGGGAAAGAGGAGAGGAAAAGATTTAGAAGAAATATAAGTTGTATATGTTTCTCCCCTTACTTTTCCCAACACCTCTAAGATAAGACCCTCTTCTACTTCGCCTCCATTATTTTTTCGCTTCATCTCTTTCCCTCTCACCTCCTCCTTTTCACTCTCTTTCTCTTAGTTATTTTTAGCAAGGGAAAGTACTTTACTTATCAATTCCCTGGATGAATGAATTGTGAAAGAGGAAAAACTGTAGTGAGTGAAGGTAAGCCAAGGCGACTGACTGACTGACTGCCCGGCTACTTTGTTTGAGAAAAGACGACGGTGAAAATGAATTAATTAGTACTCCCTTCTATCCTGCCATCATCATCATCGTGGAAGAAGGCCGTCAGGAACAGGAGGATGGTGGTGTCGACAGTCTCCTCGCTAGGAGGATATAGGTAGTCCATTATCAAGAGTTATCTCTCTCCAAGCCATATGCGTTTTAAGGGGGACTACTGAACGGAAAGAAGGTGGGACATATAATGCTGGCTCATAGACTCATTACTTATCATCCTTTCCTTGATGAGGCTAAGTTAGTAAAAGTCAAGTAGCAAGTTGGATAGCTGGTGCACGACTCTAACACTAACAGTCAAAGAGTAGTACGGGGAATGGAGAGTTTTAGGTACTCTCTTGAATACCACCGGCAAGGCAAGACAAGGCAACCCTACAGAAGTTGGAGTGAGATAATGGTGAAAGTCACGGCGACAATGAAAAATCTTGGTCAATTACAGCAAACATATTTAAGAGGATAAAAGCGTAAGGAAATTGATCTGGATTTCTGGGCACGACAAGGACATGAACTGCCAAACCATCCAACCAAACCAAGCCAAGTTGATCCAAGTGAAGGCAGCTTAAGTTAACCACAGAGATTCTATTCTCTCTCTCTCGTCCTCGTCCTCGTCGCCCTTTCTCCACAAAGAGAAAGCAAGAAAGAAAGAAAGAAAGAAGCCGTGCTTAGTCCTCTCCTGGCTAGCTGACAACCTCTTCACTCACTCACTCCTTCCCCCACTTTACTTTACTTTCCAATCCAATCCAACTAAGGCAGATTGCTAGTGACTAAGATTGCCAAGCCTAAAACTTAAGTATGTGTACCTAGCACCACCTCTCTTCCTCCGTGGTGGTGTGACAGACCCTAAGGTATCCATGTGTACAGAGAAAGTCTTGTATGTGGCTGACGGGTCGAGTATAATGCTGATGATGTGGTATTTGAATTGAAACGCTCAATACTCTCTCTTCCTTCCCCCCATGGATGTAATCATCTAACGGAGGTATGTAGGTAGGCAGGTCCCTTCATAAGAGGATTCCGAAGAGAGAGGGAAAGTAGTATTATTACGATGTATAGAGAAGCAAGGTGCTAGCT
>JAQGCL010000037.1:0-33568 GCA_034699605.1 Isotomiella paraminor | reverse complement strand
CTGCAAGCCGTGAAGACTGGAAAAAACGTTATTACCCGAAAACTAAGAAGTGCTGTCAACGTATTACAAAGATAAATTCAACCTAACCGGGATGGATACTCCGATTCTGCTCATTCCGACATACGTTGTAACTCATACTGTGCATTGTCAACTAAGCACATCTACCATGTTTTCTTCAGCAATCTCCCCTGCAACAAATGCAAATCTCATTCCAAGGAAATACACATATGCATGCATCATAATCAACTGCATACATTTGAATGCATAAAAGAAATACGTATGTGACCTTTATTCCTCCCAAGGGCCTACCACTCCTGAAATGTTGTTACAGCATACGGATAGAAAGCCAATACATTTGCCTTTATCAAATAGTAAAAAATTAAACCATGTAGAAAAATTAGTTAAAAAGTTGAATTTAAGTGTTTTATGCTGCGGTTGTGACACAATTTTCCATTCTATTAATTTTCGAATCCGGAGGTATCTTTTAATGTTGGAACAATCGTTAGTTTTTTCCACCGAGTTAAGGTAGCCTAACCTACTTATTTTTGCATTTTATATCTTGCACTTACAAGGGTACATTTCGGGGTGATTCTGGAATTTCCTAACCAAACTTTCTGGCGTGGTAGGCCCTTGGGAGGGATGAAGGGTCACATATATATTTCTTTCTCATGGGGGCTTTAAGGCCCGGCAGTAGCAAGAATTTAAAAAATCCCGTATGGCACTTAACATTGTGAAGGGTTGCGAATTCTTAAAAAAGTGAATAAACGATGGGCTCCTTTCTGAAAGAGCTTTCGACCGCTGGGAATGCCTCCCATGTTTATCCGACAAACCAGCCAACATTGATTCTAAGGCGAATTGGGAAGCTTGGGAGGAAGGAAGTAACAAAGTCATGATAACACGAGATATGACCAAGTCCAAGAACCAGTTTTTAGACGAACTTGAGCAGGTCCTACGACAAAGTTGGGGTCTACCAAAGTGGGAGAGGTTTATCCTCTACGGGTTGACCAGTCATCTGAAAGGG
The DNA here is from genome assembly GCA_034699605.1 of Isotomiella paraminor. Classification (NCBI taxonomy): domain Eukaryota; kingdom Metazoa; phylum Arthropoda; class Collembola; order Entomobryomorpha; family Isotomidae; genus Isotomiella; species Isotomiella paraminor. Next base: position 32,547 of record JAQGCL010000037.1, on the reverse strand, counting down.
ATGGGGAGAATACCAAGGTACCGATTGGCGGATGTCGAAAATGTTTCAGACTACCAGGCCCTTGCGCGACGAGGCTTTAACAGAAAAGGCGAAAGACTCCTTTCCGAAGAAAGCGTTGCAGAATGCAAATATTCAGCATGGGTCTATCTCCGAAGTTCAGACGCGAAAGTGGATATGGATTGGGAGCACTTTAAATTGAAAGTATCCTGACGCCCCATGGTACAGAAACTTTGACGATGACATGTTATTGTTTCGAGCCGAATTTAGGTACATCATCATCTACCCTCCGCACAATTCCTCGGTTCCCTCCCACATACTTCAAATGGATGCAAGCTACAGGTGCCTTTTCAAAAGGCCTGGCAGATGTCACTGCTCGGATTTCAAGAGATAAAAGGAATCGCGGGAAGAAAAAGCGAAAGGCACAAAACCTCAAATGATGCGGCACGTCAGGAGTGCTGGGCCGGTGCGACTTTCGTTGAATAACTCTAGCATTGCCACGACAATAATCCGGCCCCTCTCTGCATTTGCACTGGCATGCTTGATATTTTTTACTGAAAATGTTTCCAACGAAGCCTCTTCGTGTGCCCGCAAGCATTGGCGCCTGCGTAAGAAGGCAAAATCGCCTACCCAATCATGTCTGAGGTTTTGTGGTGGAAGCGGGTTCAAATTTATGGTTCCCGTCCTTACTTACTGCAATAAGTTTGTTATCAAGTCTTTCAGATTAAGTCATGTCTTGTCTAAATGTGTTGAGCAGAGACAGCGTTCGAACCGTGTATTCGGTCGAAGAAAGAATAAACCTTAAATAGTTATGTTGTCTCATGGAATCAGTCCGTTAGTATCGCGTGAAGGAGGCCAGGGTAACGCGTATAGCATGCATCAAACACTCGTCTCTCTGCAAAAACTTCTCTCCGCTCCCTGAAATAGGATAGGCTAGTAACACGAGGAAGCAAGTAATCATCAATCTTTTCACCAACCTTTTCATGACCTCCATAGCCTTGGCCTTGAGCATCTCGTCTTGACAATTGTCTCCCAACATATAGACGTCGAAGGCATTCTCAGCTCTGATCCGTTCAAATAACTCATTTCTCAGCCATGTTTTCAAAGCGTCAATCAAATAGCGATCCGCCACTTTGTACAGGTCCATGGCCGACACAAAGGTGTTCAGCTTGGTCTTGATGTCCACGCCGTAAATCCACTGAATCATTAACTTCAAGACGTCTTTGTCCACGTCCACAATCTGCACAACGGCCTCTCTAGCTTCTTGCATGTCCAGGATAAACATTTGCCTGAACACCGGGCTGTTTGCTACAAAACAAAAGATTGCATGAACATCGAAAATGTGGCTTTCTGCAAGGAAAACACTCACCGCTCAGAATCGTTTTATGACAGTGGAAAGTCTCTCCTTCGCATGTGAGGGTGACGTCAGAAAAATCTGGTTGGTTGAACATGGCTGGGATGACAAAGTTCAAATTGGATTTGGAATGTGCGGAATTGCGTGCCCATTGCTGCTTGTATCCCTCTACTTCCCTGGTCATCCGCGCTGTGGCTTCTGTCGTAAGACGTCCGGCATCATTGTGAATGGTCATGATCGCCGTTTCCTGTCCCTGGATTTGAGCCATCCCGATCAAGACTCCGTTGCTATCAACTTCGAGAGTCACGGTGATTGAGGTGTGGACAGGGACGTTGGCAGGCAGTTGGATTTGGCCAATGAGACGGTTGTCCCTAGTCATGGCTCGCTCACCCTCAAACACCTTAATCAACGGTTCAACTATTTCCTCTCCTGTGGTGAAGCCACAGGTTTGCTTGGTGGGTATGCAAGTGTTCCTCCTGATCATGGTTGTCATAAGACCACCTATGTAGGTATGAAATACATATATAGGTAAGGGATCGGGAATGTGTAATGGACAAAATTATACCTACCTGAAGTCTCAATGCCCAGACTGTGAGGAGTCGCGTCCAAAAGCATAATATTCTGTATTTCTTCGTTGCTGTCCCTGTTAAGGACCGCAGCTTGAACGGCAGCCCCAACTGCAACCACCCCTTTGGGATCGCCACACCGTCTCAACTCTTTTCCATTAAAGTGCTCTGACAGAAGTTGTTGAATCTTTGGAATGGAAGTTGAGCCTCCAACGAGGACGACGTCATGAATCTCACTCTTGTCCAGTCGTGCATCTCGAAGGGCCTTCTCCACCCCTTCCAAGGTCCTCCGGAACAAGTCGGCATTCAACTCCTCAAATCGTTGGCGGGTGATTGAGGACCGAAAATGCATTCCTTCGAACAAGTCCGGGATGTTGATCTCCGCCTCCAGGTGGTCGGAAAGGGTTATTTTTGCAGACCGGACAGCTGATCGAAGGAGACAAAGGGCTCTCTTACTGTTGCTCAAGTCCCTCCGGGTCCTCCTTTTGAACTGTTCGCTAAAGTGTGTAACCATTCGGGTGTCGAAATCGTTCCCGCCCAACTGTAAATCACTCGTCTGAAAGGAGACACAGACGAAATTATAGTTTTTCCAAACACTGTTTATTTATGATACGTACCGTGGACTTGACTTCGAAAATGCCATACTGGATGAGCAGTACTGCAACGTTGAAGCTCCCACCACCCAGTTCAAAGATAAGCACATTGCGATCATCGTTGTCCTTGAGCATGTCCTTAAAGGTAAAGACATATCATGGTTGTATAAGTTTTGTATTCCAAATATTCCAAAATTTGAAACCCGCGTCATTATTGCTCACCTTGTTCTCCCAGCAGAAACCCATGGAAGCTGCGACGGGTTCCTTTATGAGTCGGAGAACGTTGAATCCCGCGATGGTCGCCGAGTCCAACACTTCTTGACGTTGAGATTGGTTGAAGGAGGCTGGAATAGATACCACCGCGTCAGACACGGGCATCCCACCCAACCACGCTTCCGCAGAGGCCTTTAACTTGGCGAGGATGATAGAATTGGCTTCCTCGGGATAGTAGGAGGAGACTTGGTGGCCGCCTTTGACGCGCACGTTCAACCTTGGCTTTCCTCCTTCCCCTCGGGTCACTTCGAAGGGCCAGTATTTCATTGCTGATTGAACCGAGGGATCTTCAAACTTGCGTCCGATCAACCTCTTCGCGTCTATAGGAACAAAAACTTTTGTATGACCCCTCTGTTATTGGACAAATTCAAACCAATTTTTACCAAAGATGGTGTTTGAGAAATCCGAAACCACATGATGCTCATCCATGGCAGGATCCCCCACAAAACATTGAGTACCCCGGAAGGCGATGCAGCTGGGCGTTGTTGTCCGACCGTCATCCTGGTCACTTGGTATGACCTCCACCTTTCCACCCCAAAACACTGCTATGGAGGAGGACGTCGTTCCCAAATCAATACCAACTGCGGGTGCCTTTACCGCCATATTCTCCTCTTCAAAGCTGGAAAAAATACAAAAGGAAAACTCAATATTTGGATCAGCTGATTTGTTTAAGAGTCGATGGATTGTGAATTGACTAATTTTTTGTCGTCTTTCCTAAAAGTAAAGTGATTTAAGAGTTCGAAAATTACTTCTCAAATAAAGCAAAGTTACCGGACTTCAATCCTATCAGCTGACCGCTAAAAATGTTTGTTACCTAAAGTAGACATAAAATGTTATGTGTATCCCCTCAACTGTGTTAACATCAATGTTGACCTTTAACTTCGTCAATTCTGAGACATGAACCAAATGTTAAATTTTCAAAAAGGTGGCAATTTTTAAAAATGACAGAGATCTGGGCACAATGCTATAACTGTCTGTGACAATAATGTTTGTACTTACATATAGCCTGTACGTGGTTTTTTTCCTTTCAACAAGTACAAATCGAAAACGTAGTCGAATTTCGAAAATGATGAACCAGTAGTGAACTCAAAAATGGGATTGATTGCAAACACAAAGTTCAATAATTTTGGGTTGCTTCAAACGAATTTAAACTGCCCTTTGAATGGCGTAAAATTATATACTACATTAATAAAGGAAGCACTGTTTGTAAATATAAAATCAGCAGCTGTAAAAACAGTCCAGATTTTGAGATGAGATGATAGAGAGAGGAACATATATACGACTGCAACAAGTATGATGATACAGTGCTTCAGGCTGCTATACTAGAAGTCGATGTAGTCAATCATTGGACGTACTACACATTCCCAATTCCCAAAAGTTGGAATTGCCAACAACACAGTAAATATAAGAGCTACGAGTCTCCCCTCTCTTCGTGTCTTGGCTTTTTACAACTTTTCCATCACTAATATACTCAACTCTTTCCCCTCTCTCCATCCAACGATGTACGACATACAATGCTGTGCTTGTAAAGGCAAATGGTATGCCGATATGCCATATACCACACCACCGGAAATCTACACATACGTGAGGCCTGCTGGACCCCATAAATACACTTGAATACGTGGGGGGTTATGATTATTTGCTCCCTTTCAAGGATTTTGGCATAACCTGGAAAGAAGGGGTAACGACTTGTTATTGAGACAATTGCTTTATTACGTAAGACATGTTCTTTATTGCGAAGGATGCAAACCGTTATGTAAACAGTCATGGAGACTATTTTCATGACATAATTTTTACTTGGATGATGGTGGTCGTGGTCGAGGAGATGTCTTTGGTCGTGGTCTCATCCAATCTGACATCGCAAAAATAAAACAACATTTGTCCTCGAAACATCGAGCCCACCCTTTTTCACATCCATGGGATCCTATGTCAGTTGTTGGTGTGCGGTGAATATTACTCCCACATTTCTTTGGTTTACATCCTTCTAACCGCAAATCCTGACAAGTAAATACTAAATCCTTTTCTCTAACCCCAATTGTTTTCATCCAGAGGGAGAGTGCAATAACAGTTCCTTGGGGACAAGTGGCACAAGAAGGAGTTCCATCCCACAGAAGGCAAGATTTCTCGGAGCTAACCACTTTCGAACCACTCTTAACAATGAAACGCCCCAGGCTCCCTTGCTCACAGTTGACTTTCTTGATTTTCCCTGGGTTCTTCAGAGCCCTTTTGGTCTTCTTCCGAGCTTCCTTCCCCCGTTGTTTCCCTAACATCATCATCAATTAATTCTGACTCTGCCGGATCTAGACTGACAATTAGGAGGACCAGCATTGTTCCCGTTGTCCACTGCATCTATAAATTTGGAAGGAATGAACAAAACGTAACGATGTCTGAATTATTTCTACGAAACTGATATTCTTTACCGCAACTTTTCCTACGTTTTCCTATCCCTCATAAGTTCAAGCCTTAAGTGGGTAAGGTTTATAGAACGGGCCAGGAGCCGATGAGTGGTCAAGAAGAGAGGAATGATGAAGGTGAACTGAATGCTATGTGGGACTCTTTTATTTATTGTGTAATGTTCGTAAAAGGTATATCGTAAACGGTGACTATATCGACTATATTATCGTGAATCATTCAACGAGTGAAAGAATTGTTTAGGAGTTAGTTATAAACTTTTACTGGAAAACGTTTATCAGTAGATTAGATAGTATTTTCAGTAGAATCAACTAATTAGGTCACTTGGGAGTCACCTAGACAAGTAAAGTAAATGTTGTCCGGTGCACTTCATTACTCCTGCCGTGGAATCGACTTTCTCATCTATCCCTCACTAGAACGTTTTGGTGCCTCCGGTCCCAAAATGTCCGAACAACAGACGGGAAGCAGAATACCAAGAAACAGTACTTACTTTTGAGTGGGGGTCCATAGGTTGCTTAACGACTCTGACCAGATAAGAAAGATATGTCACATTTCAGATACCTGTTATCCTACCATCGATTTCGGTGATAAGTTTTTACATACCAGCCGCAAGTACAAATCCTCCGTTCCGCAAGATGTCTTTCAGGGCTTCTAGGGATGGTCCCTTCGTACAAGAGTTCCACACCTCCAAAACGTTACGAAAATCTTGGTAGGAACTCAAGGACGTTCGACTCTGTGATATTAGATCCACCCTTAAATGACTAGGGAGGTTCAGTAGGTCCACAAACTCCATGTACGAATTAACTAAACGAGAGTCCCCAATTAAGCGTTTTGCGACCTTTCCCCAATCCATTTCTCAAAGATAAGACTTGGAGCGGAGGGAGCGTAAAGGTGGTCGATTTATTTTTCAGGAATATTCTGCTGCATGTAACAATAAATATGTGGCATTTCGGCCTACTCGGAATGACGACTACAGGAAAATTTCATTTCTCTGGTTTACTTTATCTCTCCATCATTTTTTGATAACAGATGATTACAAGTGTTCAACAACAAACATCAAGAAACCTTGTTGGTTAAGTGGTAATGGAATACAAAAAATCCTTGGCCAACGTGATTGCGAGGCCATTGCCTACGATGCGACTCGTTACATTAGTTTCAATTTTACGAGATTTTAGCAATTGTTGTACGAAAGGATTACATGGATGATGATGATGGTGGTCGAGGAGATGTCTTTGGTCCTGATCTCATCCAATCTGACATCGGAAAAATACGACAACATTTGTCTTCGAAACATCGAGCAAACCCTTTTTCACATCCATTGCGTCCAATGTGTGATGTATGTCCTTTAACTCGAATAGTTTCCATCCAGAGGGAGAGTCCATTAACGGTTTCTCGGGGACAAGTGACACAAGATGGTGTTCCATCCCACGGAAAACGGGATTTATCCGACCGAACCACTTTTGAGTCAATCCTACCAATGGTACGCTCCAAGCTACCTTGAGTGTCCTTTAGCTCTTCAGAACCGTTTTGTCCTTCTTCCAAGGTTTTTTCTAGGCTTGGTTCCCAAACATCTTCAATTGATTTAGACTCGGCCCGCCCTAAAATTACAAATAGGAGCACCAGCATTGTTCCTATTGCCCACTGCATCTATAAATTTTAAAAGAATGAACAAAATGTGCTGATGTTTGAATTTGAGGTTTGTTGTTGTCGAGACTACACTGGTGATGGTTTGGCGAGTATACAGTTTCATACCCCATTTAACCGTCAACATAAATTATCGGTCATTGCTTATCGTTGCCCTGATTAAATTACTTTCACGGTTTGAAATAATGAGAAGAGGGATGCGATAAAGCTTTGTGTGTTTATGTTTGTTTTGGGTAAATTTTTTTTTCGGTAAACATTACAGACGGCACATTAACCGCACAGCATTTACAGATTTATAAATACATTTTGTAATAACTATTTGCATGTCCTGTTATTCATCGTAACCATATTGAGCATATCTTGGTGTCATTATCTTATCTGACAAATTATAACCCTGGATGAAGCTTGTGAGTTGTTTCACTAGATCTAGTCCACTTGAACTGCTCCGGCACCTTATTCTGGTAGTGTACCCTGAATGCCGCAACTTTAAATTGAGGCAGCAAAAGACGCGAGCCTCCCTTGTCCCTGTTGCCGTACCATGGAATGGAGGGGTATTTGGTCTTGAAGTACTCCAATTGCAGATCCCGGGTCTCATCTGAAAATGCAGGGTATGTCCAAGCCGTCCGTTTGCATTTGATCAACTCTTTCTCTGCAAGCATCCTGTCCTCGTGGGCGGTGAAAATCTTCTGAAGATTGTGCATTTTCAAGTGGCTAAGCGCATAGCGCGGAAGTGCTCGGGCTTTCTTGAAGTGGTTGGACAAACTCCAAAGCTGCAAAAGCTCACCTTTAGAAGCATGACCTAGCCTTCTCTCATTAATTAATTGGGAAATGGATTCAAAAATGTCTCGCAAAAATACGTTCTTTGTAATAGAGGCAATGAAGTAACTACTGCTGCCTGTTTTGGGGGAATATACGACGTAGTTAACATCCGCATTTGCCGCTTCCGAATACATTTCCATGCATTTCTGAAACTCTTCTGCTTTACTCCAGGAGAAAATCGAGGAGATGCATTCCTCTGGATTTGAACAGAGAATGCTACCGTCCACTCCTAACTTGTTGTGCCAGGTGGCTCGGGAAGTCACGAGCGCGGTGGGATCGAGAGATAGGCAAGGAAGGGACGACCAGGTGGCGAATGTTGTGGGAGGAGGAGGAACGTTAAGGGACTTGATGAGGTTTCCAATGTAGCCGCAACTGAGTACCGTGGACACAAGGAACCACAACCCAAAGCAAATCCTGTACGCCAGCTTCTGACGCAAATGAGACGGAGGACCCGGGCAGTCTTCAACGAGGGAACTCAAGAGGAGGAGCACAATTTGTCCAACGTCTCTGCTCCGCAATACACCGAGTAAGTCCCAAAGCACGTAAAAGAGGGTCATAGAGAATAGGGTCGATCCAAGCGACAGCCACAGCTCCCAATGAAAGGGTTTGGCATACATTTGGAAATCCAGACGGCTTGCCACAGAGGCGCATGACAAGTACTTGTATCCCGAGACACCAAGAAGGATCCTTGTTTGATCTGCCTCATTCGAAGAAAAGGATTTGGATAGAAAATCGGAATATTCTACTTTTTGCCAAGCCATGGATTCTGGCAGGGAGCACGAGCTGAAAATGGTACCGTTGTTCCTCGTCACGACGTGGAGCAGCCAGTGGTTCAACTCCCGTTCGTAGGCATAGTCTTCGCTATGAGATGCATTTCTCAGACGACCGTGGTTGGACAGAAAGCACCATGGTATCCTTCTGTAGAAAGGGTGGGTGGACGCAATTAGGTGGAATGGGTTTCTCGTCGGATTCAGGGAAATTTTGACTGGAGGCCCGAGGTTAACGCCAACCTCATGCTGCTCGTACTGGAACGTTTTACCGTATACACTAAGTACCGCAGCGTGTGGACTAAGAACGAGAAGTTCCGTTGCGGGGTTCGCTTTCTTCGAAAACTCAGCCAAGGAATTTGGGAGGATGAGGAGGAGTGCAATGTACGGAGCTCCATAACCCTCCCAGTCTTCGTAGACAAGGTGGTATGGACGGCGATGTTTACTAATACGATGCGGCCTATCCACTTTCGGTATCCCATGGCATGGAATTATTAGTGCGTACGTATTTCGGAATCGACTCCGCACCCAGCGTCTATCATCCTTGAACGACCCCCTCTGTTCCTTGACTTTGAGGCTCTCCCTAACGTCCATGCCTAACATAAACCCGAAACCATATATTGAGCTCACAGGGAAAAGGAGTAGTTCGCATTTCTATGACCTCATATCAAGAAGTGAAAGCTGGTTTGTGTACGGTTTTCTGATTATTGTAGGAAATTGGGAACCAAAGAATTTTATTTTTCCTTCTGTTCTGAATCCCTTCTCATCCAGTAACACTGTCTGCCAACAGGGTGGGTCCAATTTGTTGTTTTCGTCCAAAATGCGTCCCAGGGATGGGTAATCAGACGTTCCCCACCTTCCCGCCTTCACTGCTGCTCCCAGGGCCAGCGGCAGACAAAACACGCTGACACATAGGGATGAATGTAGGATACAGAATCTCATCTGGAGGAAAGAAAATGGAGACTCGGAGTTTGTGTACTCTTTCCTTTATGTCTGGCTTATGTTCTTTCAGTAAGCACGTCTTCCACCGTTTGACGCGACTCTGACTACATTTCTTCATAAGCTATTGAGATAAGCACTTTGGAGGATTAGACACGAACGCAAAAAAACAAAAGGGGCGACGAAACGTCCAAATTTGTAAAATGAGCTGGTTAATATACATAAGTACTCGGTCAGTTTGAAGGAGAGTGGTAGTCTGTATGGCTAAAGTCATGTTGGCTGGGACTGTTTCGGACTGAACTGAAAAAGCTATAGAAGAATGCTCTTATTTGTAGTTGACTTTAGTCTATAATCAAACTATAGAGTAAGTCTATAGTATAGTATAGAGGCAATATTAAAGCATAAATGCAGTAGTGAGACATCGTGGCTATAGACAAATGGACTTCGGGTTTATAATTGGTCCCCTTGACTATATGGATTTATGCTCCAAATTTTGCTAATTTTAACTTTGCGGTTTGAAATATTGTTTAGGGGTAAACGCAACAAAACGTAAATGGCGAAGAGTAACACCGAAGTAGAATAAGGTTTAACGCGTTTGTGTTTTATTACCGAGGCAAATCGTTCCATCAGTCCTTGAAGTTTGTCATTGAAAGGGTTACGAAACAATTATTCGGATGGCGGTGGTCGTGGTCGTGACGATGATCGTGATTTCTCAGTCCACCACGGAACCTCGAATATAGGGCAACATAAGGTGTTGTAACATCGAGCCTTCCGTTTTGGACACCCATTGGGTCCTATCTGAGCGGTATCTGAATAATGACTACCCCCACCTTTCTTTGGGTTACACCCTTCCAACCTCAAATCCCCACAACTAAATACTAAATCCTCTTCTTTAACCCGAATCCTTTTCATCCAGCGGGACAGTGCATCAACGGTTCTTCCGGGACAAGTGACACAAGTTTGAGTTCCATCCCGGGAAAGGCACGATTTCACCGCCTTTCTGTTACCCTGATCATGGCTAAGGACTGGGGTATCCTGTTCGGTACTACGCTCTTCCGAACCACCGTCATCAGATCTTGACTCTTCATCTGAGTTGCCTTCATCCATTGTTTCCCAATCAAAATCGTCATCTTCAATTGATTTTGACTCTGCCGGACCTAAAGTTACAATTAGGAGCACCAGGATTGTTCCTGTTGTCCACAGCATCTGTAAGAGTTGAAAGAATGAAGGAAAAGCGACGACGTATTATTTATTTCTCTATCATAATTTTCCCTACTTTTTCCTGCCTTAGAAGAGTATCCTTACGTGGGGCAAGTTTACAGAGCGAACCAGTCCACGAGTGGTCCAGGCGAGATGGATGCTTAAGACGAACTGAATCCGGTGTGGGTCGCGCATTTACTATGTAATTTTTGCAAAAGGAGATTAATTACTTTAATTAACGGCTATGACAACGCAAGTAGAACCAATTGGGATTTAAATCAGTAAACCACTACTTCGTGTTCAGGCAAAGAAAGATTTATACATCGGTATGCAAGCAAGGAGGATTAAGTTGTCAGTCAAACCGTGACCTCGAAACACAGCTCATCCAAGCAACCTACTCATCCAGTAGCCACTATACTAGATAGTAATGCTTGACTGTGTTTTGCCTGCAAAAATAGCAAATGGAAATCTTGGTTTCATACAAATTCCAGTGCTACAACAAACTAGGCTGCTTTTTCCCTGTAATTATATCGTTTTTGTTGAGAAACTGAAGATCCAGAAGACTGAATTCAGATAGCTTGGACAAGGTAACATAACTTGTAATTAAAATGCTAAAAATACAAAGGCTGACGGACGTCTTATGCATATATATCTCAACGTCTTCAACCGTTTGTAATGACCCAGAATAATAAAAGCGGATGATTTCATAGAATTGGATTGCTATTATTAAAAGAAAACCTGCAACTTTCAACTGCAAATATGTGGGAGGTACTTTAGGATCCCAACATATTATGTCAAGTCAACATATTATGTATTTAGCATGTTCTCTTGTTAACGACTTTGACCGCGCTGGTTCTTTGCGGACACTTTGCGGACAGATGAGTACTCGTAACTACGGTTTCCTGAGCTCAGCTTTTAAAGGCCTCGTTAAGGATCAAGAATGAAAAAAATGTTTTTCTAGTACCTCAGTGGTAACTGAAAATCCAAGTCACACATGTCGCCAAGTCCAACCACTTATATTGAATTGAAGCGATCCATAGCAATCGATTGCTATGCTAATACTGAGGCAACCGTTTATGGGTTTTAGTGAACAGCATCATGAAAGCTGTGTTCGATGCAGCGTAGAATCCACCACCACGATGAACAGTCAGTTCATCGAAAGAGTGAGAGTGGCGACAAAGGACAGAACAGCAAGATCAACTGGTTGTATTCGCAAATGTTCTCGTCTTTCTTCAACTCAATTCGTTATCGTAGTGGCCCTTAACATGCTCATCCCTTCCATATTCACCAGTCGATGTACAATGATGTACTTGCAAAGGAAACGCAAACCTAATATGCCATCGACGACATAAATGACAACCATATTTGTACCCATAAAGTGTGGAAACCTACGTACGGTTACGATACAAAGGATTTCTGGACTCTATAAATACACTCTCATTCTAGAAAAAGACATTGAGGTGGACAAAATTGTATCTTTCGCCATAAAATTTGCGGGGGATGATTATTTTATGGATTTAAATGATTTTAGCATAGCGTGACAATGACGCGTCACGACTTATTAATAAGACACTGAATTGCGAATTTTATTGCTTTATGAGATGTAATACATGTTCTTAATTACCGAGGATGTAAACCTTTACATTGGACTTGGGAGCTTTTTCAAAATGGTTATTTGAAATCATAACATGGCTGACGGTGGTCGTGGTGGTAAATGTCTAAAACGTTATGACAGCAATAAACAATACGACAGAAATTTGGAATATTTAGTTTGGGGTAAATTTCTTTCAGGACAGATAGACCTTCTTCAATTTAGGTACACCATAGAATCTTGTGACCAGGCTCACATGATCCCAGGGAGCACGTCATTAAGATACCCGTTAACCTCTAAAACACCCAATGGGACCGCGAGGCTGACAATCGGTTGGCCAAGACGAAACCTGCCATTATTTTTATAAGTTGCGGTGCCTCGGGCGTCCAAAGGTCCGAATTAGAAGAGACACCGACGCCGAATGCCAGCAAACAGTACTTATTTTTGAGTGGGGGTCCATAGGTTGCTTAACGATTCTGAACAAAGCAATGTCACATTTCAGATACATCGTTTCTTACCATCGCATCCGTGACAATGTTTTTACATACCAGCGGGAAGTACAAATCCTCCGTACCGCAAGACGTCTTTCGGTACTTCTAGGGGTGCTCCCTTGGTACAAGAGTTTCAAACCTCCAAAACTTTACGAAAATCTGCATTCAAGGACGTTCGACTTTGTGATATTAGATCTACACTTATATCGTCAGGGATGTTCAGAAGGTGCACAAACTCCGGGTACGCATTAACTAAATGAGAGTCTCCAATTAAGCGTTTTGCGATTTTCCACCAATCCATTACTCCAACCTCAGATGTAGCAGAAGGGGCGTATGTTGTAGAATTTCTTGAGAGTATACTGCGTTACGTATATCGTATGTGGCTCTTCGTTCTACTGGTAATGACGACTGTAGGAAAATGTAGTTTGCCTGGTTTAATATATCTCTTCCTCGTTTAATAAGAAATGATTGCAAATGTTATACCATCATCCAGGTACCTTTAACGGTTATCTCAGTGGATTTTTCAAGAGGTGCTACGTCTTATAGGGTATTATACATACATTGGAATTCACGATAACAAAAAACTAATTGTTTAATATCCGCCGTTGAAGTGATAGACACAGGCGACGGCATATGTGACTGTCTATCTTGCTGTTTCAGCGGTGTGCTGTGTAAATGCTTATCTCATCTTTTTGTATTATAACTCCTTATATTTCTATAGGTCGGATGACATTTAAACGTCAGGTAGGAATACAACAATCCTTTTCACATCTCCTTAATAATTCCATGTTCACGTAGGGTGTATCATGACAACCCTGAAAAGGGTGGAAAATTTCCATACCCAGGAAGTAAACCAAAGAGTTCACTGCAGGACTGGAAATTTTGGAACCCTTGATGAAGGTCTTTGAGGGTGAGGGAGTCTGAACATACTGTACCTAATTGTAAGTGAACCTTTTGTGTACTATGCTTGACATCAACAAGAGCCGGTGTCATTGTGCGTAATCCCCAATTGTGGTCAAACATTTAAATACATAGTACGAAGAAGAGAATTTGTATGCTATTGTTATATGGAGGCCTGTAAGACAGGATTTGTTGAGGAGGACTCTTGTTCTCTGGGCATTCTTTATTGCAATTTTAAAGTATATATGGTGAATTAGTGGTACACAGAGCAACGAAAACAGCTTGATGTTCTACAGTGATCTTGATTGGATCTCAGTCCATATTTAAGCCAATTCTCTAAAGCCCGTCTTAAAATTTGCAGCAGACCAAGCCCAAATCGCAGTCTAAGACAGAGAGTGTGTCCCTCTCATCGCATTCTGCAGACCAAAGTTTTCAAAATACAAAAAACGAAAATATAAAATAAATTGAGAATTAAATGTGGAGGAGTGACCAACCGTTCAACAACTTACGGAAGACGCATTTGCCGGTTTCCATCTTGCAATTTTCCAACAAGCCCTGACCCATCACCAGTCCTACTTTTCGGGCAACAAAACATGTAAACTGCTAGATTTCTTGTAAAAATTAGTATAGAATTGGAACAAGTTACCCCAGAAGGTGCCAATCATGAACAGTAGTGCTACCACCAAAGCTGATACTTTCATTTTCGGGGATAAAATTATAAATTTAAGCTTGCTGAGAAGTGTAGGACGGTTTTATTTCGGAATAAGTGAATCAACCTTTTTCGGCTTTCTGCATTTTACTTACGATGCGGGGAATTGCAATCGTTCTCAACTTGTCCATTCAGCGGTGATAAAGTATAAAGAGGAAAACATAACTACCTTAGGTCTGCAAGTTAATTGGGTTTAAGTCATAAATTTATTAATCTACTCTGTTTGAAGTATAAAACATACTTGAGCTTACTTTAGTTGATTTGCATCTAGGTCGTACACGTGATCAGCATTCATAAATATAGCACGGAAATTTATTACTGATTGATTTTTTATGATGACGATGGTTTATGTATGAAACCTTCTTTCAAGACAACACAATAAAAATAATGCAGAAAGGGCTCACTGATTTCCCAAAGGTCAAAAAACGGTTGTGTACCGTGTATACGAATTGCCGCGTAGGAAATTCCAGAATCACCACGAAATGTGCCGTTGTAAGTTCTCAATCGGACGTAAGACATGTTTATTGCCGAGGATATAAACCGTTACACCAGTCTTGGAGATAATTCGCAACGCCTCTCTATGACAGGATTACTTGTCTGATGGTGGTCGTGGTCGAGGAGATGTCTTTGGTCGTGGTCTCATCCAATCTGACGTCGCAAAAATAAAACAACATTTGTCTTGGAAACATCGAGCCCACCCTTTTTCACATCCGTGGGGTCCTATGTCAGTTGTTGGTGTACGGTGAGTATTACTCCCACATTTCTTTGGTTTACATCCTTCTAACCGCAAATCCTGACAAGTAAACACTAAATCCTTTTCTTTAACCCCAATTGTTTTCATCCAGAGGGAGAGTGCAATAACAGTTCCTCGGGGACAAGTGGCACAAGAAGGAGTTCCATCCCACAGCAAACAGGATTTATCCGACCCAACCACTTTTGAGCCAATCCTACCAATGGTACGCTCCAAGCTACTTTGTTCGGAGTTGACCTCCAAACTCTCTTGATTGTCCAGTAAACCACTATTTCCGTTCAATTTGTTGGAATCGAAAAACTGATACATCTGTATGCAAGTGTGGGAGGATTGGGTTGTCAGTCAAACCGTGACCGAAAAATTACTCATCCGCGTAACTCAAAGCTATCTACTGATCCAGTATCCACTATAAAATAGTTGTGCCTGCAAAGATGAGAAATGTTCCAGATAAAAAAAAGTCTAAAATATGTTTTTTCTTCTCAATGTTAGATAGTTCTCCATCCTGGAAGTCTCTTACAATGACTCCTCTGTAATTATATCGTTTTTTTGATAAACTAAAAGTCCAGAACAGAAGACTGGGTTCAGATAGCTTGGACAAGGATAAATAATTTGTAATTAGAATGGTGGAAATAGAAAGCTATGGTGATGACATGACTTGATTACCATTTCACATGAAACCTCACAATTTAACGGTCTTACAGAAATCTACAAGAAGAGCTCGATCTACCCGACTTTTCAAGCTTTGATTTGGGCCGTAATTTTCCAAGTGCTTTTAATATGTTCTTACAATTAGTATGTACCACTGTAACGCCAAAAACCTATGTATATCTCAGTGACTTCAATCGTTCGTAATGTGTAACAACGTCCCAGGCTTATTCGGACATATAATATGATGGATGTAGATTGCTTTTGTCAAACATGTTTCATTTACTGGTATATATTTCCCCTTGATTGTCATTCGGCTCTTTGAGGGTCAGGAATGAAAAAAAGTCTTACTGGTGCCTCCCGTGTAACTTGGCATTGGTTTTGTCGCCTAGCCGAACCACAAATCTTGAAGGGAAGCGACCCACAATGAAACATTAGTTGATCCATAATTTGTTAAATTTAAGAAACCAACTGATGGCCCAAAAAAAGTTGTCTTGGCTCCTAATCATAATAAACGTGACACCCAAATGTCACACTAGACTCGAATACGTATAACTTGTGTCAATGATTTTATTATTGACAGATATATACGTTAAAAATTGCATACTTGGAGCTATGTAACGCCATCTGGATTTCTAGTTGTTTAAAACATTGGCAAGGATTATGAAACGCAAGAAGACCCTCCACTCTCACTCATTCGCATTGGCAAAAAAGCCGACTAAATCCAACACACTTTCCTCCCAGCTGGTTGCCAAAGGTACGGCAGTCAAAGGCACACCCAGCATCACTGATTGGACATCCAGGAACCGGCGGCAAGTACCCCGGGGCTCCGATGGCAGGCTTTGTGCTGTTGCTACAACTGCACGTGGAACCTTTGCAGGCTCCCCATTTGGAACCCTGAAGACAGCAAGCAGCATCACATCCGGTTGGAGAAACCCGGTCAGAACCACAAGTCCCGGCCACTGTGAGGGTCTTGGTTCCACAAATATCGGTAAAGTCAGTCTTTCCTGCGGCTTTTGCGGTTTTAAATGCATCCCATCTTTGTGACAGGTTGGAGTCCACAGATTGACCGTTGGTACCTTTTTACGGAGCAAAATACACGATTAAAATGTTTTCTTTAAGAAAATAAAAGTAAGGGCTTATGGTAGTTTATTTGTTCTTACCAAATGTCGCGGCCAGAGCGACGAGGATGTAGAAAATGCTGCCCTTCATGTTGTCTGTTAGTTTACAGTTGAGGAGGAGAGGGTCTGTCAGAGGCTTATGGTACGAATGATGCCAAGGTTGGTCCATGCGTCCATTTTTATATCCCCGTAAATCCGGGTGTAATTTGATCATGTCATAAGTTCCAGTACAATGACGTATACAAACGAATCACAAAATTTATAATACCGCCAGACATTGAGAGGAATGTTTACAATCAGTATTAATTTAATTTGATTGATATCAACGATGTGCCATTTCATACAACTTACGCCTGAAATAAATTTTGAATACAACGTTCGTCCAGATTACATAACAGCTAAATTATGACTCATTCATAATTCAGGATGGGGTTACATAATCATGTATATGATATTCAAATTCATTCCAACTCCGTATTCACGCAGGCTGGAGTGGAGGATGATTTTGGGTACCTACTGTTAAGCTTATGTAAGGCATCATAATTCGTTTTGGTTGATGAATTCAAGTACGCGTTAAAGTGCGTCGTTCACTTGTAAGTTTAGGCTGCTGAGAACATTCCAAAGTGTATCATATTTTATCAGTTCAAGTTACACAGCAATCCCTCATTGCTTATTTACAAAAAAGGAACAAAAATATTATTGCATTATTGAGCGTATACAAAATCTTCCAATAAATTAGCCTTCCTCCAGTTTATCCCCCAAAGTAGGTCCCATCGTTGCCCCCATACGTTTGCCAGGGATCCAAGGTTCCAATTGTATTCTTAATGGGGGGAATGGATGATGGTGACTGACCCAACACAGCTCCCACGAGTTGATGCTTTGCGTTGAGCATTCCCAACAGGATTGACACGACGCCCTACAAAATTGAAGGACACAAATTAACATTTTTATGCACTAAGTTAGTCAGTTGTGTGACGAAATGAAGATACACAATCCTTAAAAGCCTTTGAACCAACCTGAATTAGACTCGATTCCAAACTCAACAGTCCATTTTTAATCCCAACCAGGAAATTTAGGACGCTACTAAATCCAAAGGAAATTGACCCTCCCAACCCTCCCGATTGACCATAGGGGACTGGAGCCACCCACTCATTGGCCCTTGCAGTCCTGTTGCGCAAAGAAGACACTCGGGACTCTGTCACCGGGGGTGGACATAACAAGGATGGGTCAGTCTGGTTTGTAGTTAAAGACTTAGGTACACATTCAACATTTTCAACGCTCTGCTGAACTGGATACGCAGAAGAGATCCCTAATGATAGAGACAGGAAATTGAATAAACTTAGCTTCATTCTGGAACTTGAATTTTTTCTTCTCCGAAACTACTTGACAGAGCAAAAGGTTTACAATTGATTGTGTTGACTATGAGTGCAAAACTGAGAACTTACAAACAATTTAATTTTTCTAATCAGTCAATCAATTACGCAAAATGCGAACTGCATTCAACAATTGCCAATCAGTGCAGCATATTTCATTTTGTTTCATTGCAACGATGCATTGCTCAAAACAAACGATTATCTGTTATAAAACTTGATGCATTATTGGTACACATGTACAAGAGGCAGCGTATTGAATGAGAGTGCAGGATGCGTGAGAACGAAGAACAAGTTTAAGGTTTGACTGCTTGTCTGTCAATGTGGTGTACAACATAATTTGGTGCACAAACTGGCACAAAAATACATGTAATGCCGAAACTGTGCTATTCAGTATCACAGTATTATGCGTTACGGCCTGCTACCCACAGCGTCAATAATTATAACTCCGCGATGCCTTCATAATATGCTGAACATGTACTACTGTGATGCCATATATAAGAACCACTACAATTTTGTAACGCTTAACAACGTCAGGTGCTAATTGTGGCAAACCTTTTCGTTGTGACTTTATTAAGCAGAATGAAATTGCTCCTGATTCTTAACAAAGCAAACTTCTTAACTTAACAAAGCAGCATCGTGACAACATATAATTGTAAGGCGTTTAGTACTCTACGGCCTGTATTGTTTGCAAAGTTGGGTGTAATACATTGCTCAGAAGCCATTCAATGCAATGGAATTTTTGCATCTCAATAGTTTGTGTGATGCATTTAAACCTCTGTTGTTGGTAATGACTTTGGGATACAATTGAGCCCCTCTCTTCGTCTGATTTAACCACGTAATTATTGGTTTTACTTTGGTGAATTTTATTTGCATACACAGATTGTGAGGTAATGTAACCAAAATTCACAAATTGATCTTTGGTCAACAAATCTTTACCTGCATGAGTGAAGCGCATTGCGCAACCAAATCCAAGATAAGTGACCTTGACAGTTTGCGATAAGACAAAATCACTTCCCAACGAGCCTTATCTTATCACTTTATTACTTTGAAAAGACCCAAAATTGTGTTCAGTTATTCAGAAGCTCTGCACCGTATTCCAGAATATTCATACGTATGTCCAATTCGTCACAGCATCTCAGTACTCAAGTTATACTTGGATAAAATCGTCAAGCAACCGCACGTCATCCCATGCTGTAGGAAGCTGCCGCAAAAGTCACTATGTCGACGATAGGGTACATGGAATCAATATATTACTCTCATATTCAGTCATTTCATTTTGTCACATTAGAAAGTCTACCGAAAGGATCCACGATATTGTGAATATTCTGAAAACAGATAGACTTGTCATTCGGGATTGGGAACAAATTTGCGGTGGATTGAACATTCAAGATGCGGCGGAAATGCAGCAATGGCGCCTTCGCTACAGCACAGGTGCAATGACAAGTTACGCATTGTTCTTTGAGATGTTATCCAAATGGACTAGCGTACGTGGTAGTGAGGCTAACATGGAGACACTCGTCAACATTTTATCCACTGAGGGTTTTTTGGCGAGTGCTGGTAAGTTGTTTTCGCCACCTTTGCATTTCATAAAGTTATGATGATTTATGTCATTCCAATTTCCTCCTCGCAACCCTAGAGCGACTAAAGGAAATGTTTCCTGCTGAGTGCAGCATTGTTAAGCCGGCACCCAACGCTACTGTTGACGACCCCTGTAGGAACGTTCCAATAATGTCACACACCGCTCCACCTCGCAACTTGACTCCACGGGACGGCAAGGAGTTGGAAATGACATTGGCTCACTGCAGAGATGGCGACATCATAGCGTTGGCCAGGGGCACCACGTACCGTGGGAATTTTACAATCAACAAAAACAACATTACTCTTGTGGGAGGCCATTCTTCAGCCATAACTTGTGAAGATGCCGATGTGGCCCTCTACATTTTCGGAGATGGCTGTAGCGTGAATGGAGTCAATGTTACAGCGGAAAGAGGAACGTGCATCCTTCTTGCAGGAAATAATAACAAACTGGATGATTGTAGTTTGACGATGAATGGTTCAGATGGATCTATTGGTTTGCTGCTCAGGGGTAGAAACAACCAAGTTGAGAAGTTGGATATAATGATGGACAGTGAGACCGTTAGGATTTTGGGTGCTTTAGGACTTAATTTCTTATCTAAACCTGAGTTTCGTAAAGGAGAGCAAAATACATCCAATGGCAAAATTGGCTTGCAGATTGAGGGTACAGATATTGCTTGCAACAGAATTATAGTCAGAACAGGGAATTGGCATCGGCATTATTCTTCGGCTAAGTAAGTGCAAACTATCCCTAATAAGTTTTATTTAAATTTATTTTCTCATTTTCTTAGCCCTGAATCAGCAGTTACTCTTCTCTGTACTACACTCTCCGAGAGGGTGTGTTTGCAAGATTGTCAATTTCAATGTGGGCCGGGAGGCTCGAACAAAGTCTTTGGAAATGCTCACAGTATGCAGAATGTGGACTTCACGGCATCCGTTGAACTAAACAACAATGATAGTCCTGTTCGTATGAAAAACTGTTCAGCGGAGGAATTGTCAATATTGGAGGGTGGGAAAATCGATTGGGTCAACTGCCATTTTCAGCACATTCCAATTGGCATCAACACAACTGGGTCTGCACCGTGAAGAAAAGCAATACCAAAGGACCCATTTAAATTGTACGAATAAAACTCTTACACAATAAATAAAACATTCCCTCGCAGTTTTGTATAATCTCAAAGCACACTTTTATTGAACCATTCAAGACAAACATGACTCTCGATGAGCCTTCCATCCCGATTTTTGACACCACTTGTCGCAATATCGGGTCCCCTTGCAGTGGCTACAAGCCTTGAGGTCATCCTCCTCCTCTTGGATCATTCCACAAAAGGAACAGGATGGTTGATCCAGAGATTCCAAGACTCCCACCTCCACTTTCTTCATGTAGCCCTTTCCTTGGTACTTGATCTTGAGCGCGAGAGCGTATTTCTTCCCCAACACCTTCGCCATGAAGTCGTTCTCATTCCCTGACAGTCCCCAGCCCGAGATTTCATGAACTGTCCCAGGAAGAACCTCAAAAATTGATTCATAGAGCCATCATCATCATGAATCTAAAAATAGAATGCCTTTATGTACCTGGACATACTCCTCCCAACTCCCAAACCAGGCCAGATGACCTTCTCTCCTCAGCCCAAACTTGAGGGAGATTGGATCCAGGACGAACCTTTCTGGACCATTGTTGAACCCTAGGACGAAGTGCTCCACCCTAGCATCCTCATCGCTCCTTCGCTGGAAGGGGTCCAGGGGACGGTCGAACTCGGGACAGGTGAACCAGCTGTTCCCCCTTTCAGAGAGCTTGTGAATGACGGTCGTGGGCCCAGGGGACTCTAGGACAAATTGGATGATTCGCATCTCTGCCAACCCCACCTGCAAATAAAAGCCCGGGAATTTGATGAGTTGACTTTATTAGAAGGTGGTGTTGACGGATAGTTTCTTACCACTTTTCCATTCGGTAGGGCCCAGGAGTCATATCCCAAGGCCCTGGCGGAGGATTTGAACCTCATCAGGATAAGGGCAGCCTCCGAGCCCTGGTCCTCTGCAGCCACTTTCCAAAATAGCTCTTCCTTCCTCTTCCCACCAAGTCCCCCATCCGCCAGGTCGTAGAAAGACTTCATGGTTATGACATCCTCCTTCCGCACCCTGGGCCCGGCTTCCCCCACGCAGGTGAGGTTGATGAGAGTGCAGGGCGTTGTGGTCCAGTGGCGGGAGCCCCAGGGGTAGTCCATCACATCGAAAGGGACGGGCACGGCACTCTGGACATCGTGGAACTTGGTCGGGGTGAGCTGGTTCCTGGCCACGAGACCCTGTTTGTCGCGAAGGGCGCAGGTCGCCAGGTCCAGGGGGTTTGAGTGCCTCTTTAAAGACGGGTGCTTTGGAGGAGGGTGAAGTGACTGTGGATTGGGGAAGAATCCAAATTGCGACTGGATGTAAATCCTTCTTCCTTCTCACCTGCAACTTTTAGAAGGATAGGTGAGGAAGGAGGTTATTCAGTCTGCAGATGAGGTGTGAAATACCACATTTAAATTCCTTTGACTTCCCCAAAAATATGATACCTGTGCATTCCATTTGCATCTCTGTACAAAAAAAGGGATGTGGAATTCTTTGTTTGCATACACAGATTGTGAGTGAGCATAGTCAAACGTCACGAATCATGCCTTTTCGGTGTATATGTGAAGCGTTTTCGGCAGCCGAATCTAGTTTAGGTAAGCACGACAGTATGCGATAAGATAAAAACAATCCCAACGAGCCTTATCGTATCGCTTTATCACTATGAAAAGACCAAGAATTGCATTCAGTTATTCCAAAGCTCTGCATCTGCACCATATTTCCTCGAAGCAAATGCACGCCAGCCGATGCTGAAGGGGGGCTGCCGAGAAACTTATTATGTCGACGTTACGGTAAATCAAATCAATAGCTTTCTATTTTATATTCAGTCATTTCATTTTGGGCCCCTAGAATGTCTCCCGATAGGATCCACGATATTGTGAATATTCTGAAAACCAATGGACTTATCGTTCGGGATTGGGAACAACTGTGCGGTGGATTGAATATTCAAGATGCGGCAGAAATGCAGCACTGGCGCATCCGTCACAGCACAGGTGCAATGACAATGTATGGATTATTATGCGAGATGTTGTCCAAATGGGCCAGCGTCCGTGGAAGTTGGGCGAACATGGAGAAGCTTATCACCATGTTATCCGAGGGTTTTGTGGCTAGTTCGGGTACTTTTTTGCCAGCTTTGCTTTTGGTCATTTATGGCATTCCAATTTCCATTCTGCAACTCTAGAGCGACTAAAGGAAATATTTCCTGCTGATAGCAGCATTGTTAACCCGGCACCCAACGCTACACTACAGGACCCCGGCAGGGACGTTTCGTCAAGGTCACAAACCGTTCCACCTCACAACTTGACTCCACGAGATGGCAAGGAGTTGGAAATGACCTCATTTCACTGCCGTCAGTCCCTTGACCCGTCCACACCACAAATTGTTGAAGCATGCAACCGTGATCCTCGAGATGAGGATCAGTTAAAAATTACTTTAGCTAACAGCCAAAACGATGACAACATTTATTTGACCAAAGGCAACATCTATAGGGGCCCTTTTACAATCAGCAAAAGTAACCTGAAAGTTCATGGTGGTCCTGGTACAGAGTTACGAAGTAGTGGTGGAAGGGCTGCGGTTGTTTACATTTCTGGCGACGGCTGCACGCTTTCTGGAGTTACCGTTAAAGCCTACAATGGAAGCTGCGTCGTTGTGGGAGGGAAGAACAACCAAAAAAAGGGTTGTAAACTTAATTGCCTCTCTTCGGATGGCTCCCCAGCTCTGCTTCTTAACGGTGAAAACAACAACGTTGAAAATGTTGCCATTAAATGTGACCCTCAGCAAGGTGAGAATACTAGAATTGTGAATTAACGGTAACTCAATCAAACCTTTAGACGATTGCGATGAGCAATGTATTTTAGAGGCGGGCCCTGGGTTACAAATTGAAGGTGATGACATTACTTGTTCCGATATCACCGTGGATATTGCTCGTTCCAAATTTATCCTTTACTATCCGCTAGTTGAACCGTGTGAACAAAGGTTGCTCTATTATTATGACAACAATAATCTATATCGTTCGCAAATGAGTGCTACTGCATAACACTGTGATTGAACATTTGATTGATTCATTGTCCTTAGTGTTTCCGCCCTCATATCAAGCATTAGTTCCAGGAGGATGCAGTTGAAAAGCTGCCTTTTAAAATGTGGAAAAGATGGCTCCAACAACATTAGTGGTAGCGACCACAGTCTGCAGGACATCAATTTTTATTCTATTTTTAAAGTGACCAGAACGGATACGCCTGTTCGCATGGAAAAGTGTTTAGCAGAACAACTTGTTGTTGCGGAGGATGGTAAAATTAATTGGGTGAATTGCAAGTTTGGATATATTGAGTTAGGCAATGATAGGCGCACGGGGTTTGCGCTATGATACACATAAGTAAGTGTGTCATGCCTAAATACATTGTAAAAAATTAGGCAATAAATAATAAAATCATTGACTCCGTCTGCCTCTGGTTCAAATGTTCTTTCCATGTGGTTCCATCCAGGGGGTCCTTTCCATCCACACCGTTGTTTAAAGCGTACGGTAACATCTGAATCATATTCAATTTAAAATAATTCGGTTTTTAACGGTCGTATATGATTAAATAAAGCTCAGTTACTACTCACGGTCAGTCATATCTTATCCACTTGAATTGATAGAATATTCAAGATGCGGCAGAAATACTCAATGGCGGATTCTGTACAACACCGGTGCAATCACAAGTAACCAATTGTTTTTTCAATACGGTGCCAAATTGGGGAAACGGTCAGGGAAGTGCAGCCAACATTGACACACTTCACCTCCATTTTAGATGCTTAGGGCTTTGTTGCTAATTGTTGGTAGAAAACATTATTAACCCCACTTAATTAATCACTCAAACACTGAAGTGTCCGTCTATAATTGAGATAGGATAAAGGAAAGGTTTCCAACTGCTTGCTACAATGCGGAGCAGTACCCACCCTTTGTACAGAGGAATTAAGCAGTGACGAAATTTAAGCATTTGCAGGCTACAAATGTTGCAAGGGATATTCAAGGGGAGTCCACCGAGTTGCTTAGTGGGTAAGTTCAAACATCCAAGTCCGAATTCAAAACAATGTAACTTTACTTATCTTGCGACGATAACTACCTCTGCCTGTCCACCTCAAGCTGGTCAGGACTGTCTAGTGTTAGTGGCAAGTGTGGCGACAAACATGCTCCCAAACTCCGTGAGGGGGAGGCCTATTGACAAATAAATCACTGTGATATTCCCACACATCTATTATTTGTACGAACCAAAGCTATAACAGGATTAATAAATATTAAATGATGGCATTGTTCCTACATGGATTTAATCTTAGAAACTAACTTTTATGATTACAAATTCCTCTGTCATATAAAAGTTGCCAACAACCATTTACGTGTGTTTTTGAAGCGTATTGTGCAACCGAATCAAGGATAAATGAGCTCCACAATTTGTGATAAGATAAAAGCAGAACAATACTATTCCCAACGAGCCTTATCATATCACTATCACTTTGAAAAGACCTAAAATTGTGTTCAGTTATTCATTATTCAGAAGGTCTGCTTCATATTCCAGAATATTCGCACGTATTTCTCATTCGTCCCAGCATCTCAATTGGATATAATCCTCGAAGAAAACTGCACCACAGCACGTCACCGCAAAACTTATTATGTCGACCTTAGGGTAAATCTAGTCAAAAGCTCCTATTGCATTTTCAGTTTCGGTCAATTCATTTTGCGGCTTACAGAATATCTACGGATAGGATCCACGATATTGTGAATATCCTTAAAACCGATGGACTTGTCGTTCGGGATTGGGAACAACTTTGCGGTGGATTGAATATTCAAGATGTGGCGGAAATGCAGCAATGGCGCCTCCGCCACAGCACATGTGCAATGACAAGTTATGGACTGTTATGTGAGATGTTGTCCAAATGGGTCAGCGTACGGGGTAGAGAGGCCAATATGGAGACACTCTGCTCCATTTTATCCACTGAGGGTTTTATTGCTAGTGCTGGTAAAGTTTTTTCACCACATTTGCTTTTGGTCATTTGTGACATTCCTATTTCCTCCTCGCAACCCTAGAGCGACTAAAGGAAATGTTTCCTGCTGAGAGCAGCATTGTTAACCTGGCACCCAACGCTACTGTTGTGGACCCCGACAGGAACGTTCCATCAAGGTCACAAATCCTTCCACCTCGCAACTTGACCCCACGCGATGGCAAGGATTTGGAAATAACCCTAGCTCACTGCAGAGATGGTGACACCATAACTTTGGACAGTGACACATGTTAGGTTGGGAATTTTACAATCAACAAAAACAACGTTAGTATTGTGGGAAGCCCTAATTCAGAAATAACTAATGCAAATTCGAGTGTGGCCATCTACATTTTCGGAGATGGATGTAGCGTGAGTGGAGTCAACGTTACAGCTGTAGAAGGAACGTGCATTCTTGTTGCAGGAAATAATAACAAAATCGACAATTGTATATTGTGCACCTCTGGTCCGGATGGATGTGGAGTTATTCTTAGGGGGAAAAACAACGACGCTGAGAAGTTGGATATAACACTGTTCGGTGAGACCGTTATAATTGCGAGTTTTGCATCAATCCGTTTAGTCATAACACACGTGTCATTTCAAGGAGACGATTATATGCCCCGTTCCCCAAATGGCAAACTTATTGAGGGTGCTGATATTGTTTGCAAAAAAATTGCGGTTGTCATAAGGCACGGTCTTCCTTCTTCATCAACGACGTAATTGGAAAATAATCATAACAAGGGAGGTTAAACTTAGTTGATGAATTTTTTTAGCCCGCAATCAGCAGTTGTTTTTGAATCCACCATACTCTCCGAGAGGGCGTGTTTGCAAGATTGTGAATTTGCATTTGGGCCCGAAGGCTCCAATAAAATCTTTGGAAATGCTCACCGTATGCAGAATGTGGACTTCGCGGCATTTGTTGTAGTAAACGACAATGATAGTCCTGTTCGTATGGAAAACTGCTCAGCGGAGAAATTGACAGTATTAGAAGGCGGGAAAATCGATTTTGTAAACTGTAATTTTAAGAAAATTACAAAGGGTGTCAAAATCTCTGGGTCCGCACCATGAGAAAAAAGCAATGCCAAAGGACCCATCTAAATTGTACGAATAAAACTCTTACACAATAAATAAAACATTCCCTCGCAGTTTTGTATAATCTCAAAGCACACTTTTATTGAACCATTCAAGACAAACATGACTCTCGATGAGCCTTCCATCCCGATTTTTGACACCACTTGTCGCAATATCGGGTCCCCTTGCAGTGGCTACAAGCCTTGAGGTCATCCTCCTCCTCTTGGATCATTCCACAAAAGGAACAGGATGGTTGATCCAGAGATTCCAAGACTCCCACCTCCACTTTCTTCATGTAGCCCTTTCCTTGGTACTTGATCTTGAGCGCGAGAGCGTATTTCTTCCCCAACACCTTCGCCATGAAGTCGTTCTCATTCCCTGACAGTCCCCAGCCCGAGATTTCATGAACTGTCCCAGGAAGAACCTCAAAAATTGATTCATAGAGCCATCATCATCATGAATCTAAAAATAGAATGCCTTTATGTACCTGGACATACTCCTCCCAACTCCCAAACCAGGCCAGATGACCTTCTCTCCTCAGCCCAAACTTGAGGGAGATTGGATCCAGGACGAACCTTTCTGGACCATTGTTGAACCCTAGGACGAAGTGCTCCACCCTAGCATCCTCATCGCTCCTTCGCTGGAAGGGGTCCAGGGGACGGTCGAACTCGGGACAGGTGAACCAGCTGTTTCCCCTTTCAGAGAGCTTGTGAATGACGGTGGTGGGCCCAGGGGACTCTAGGACAAATTGGATGATTCGCATCTCTGCCAACCCCACCTGCAAATAAAAGCGCGGGAATTTGATGAGTTGACTTTTTTAGGAGGTGGTCTTCCTTAGTTTCTTACCACTTTTCCATTCGGAAGAGCCCAGTAGTCATATCCCAAGGCCCCGGCGGAGGATTTGAACCTCATCATGATAAGAGCAGTCTCCGAGCCCTGGTCCTCTGCAGCCACTTTCCAAAACAGCTCTTCCTTCCTCTTCCCACCAAGCCCCCCATCCGCCAGGTCGTAGAAAGACTTCATGGTTATGACGTCCTCCTTCCGCACCCTGGGCCCGGCCTCACCCACGCAGGTGAGGTTGATGAGAGTGCAGTGCGTTGTGGTCCAGTGGCGGGAGCCCCAGGGGTAGTCCATCACACCGAGCGGGACAGGCACGGCATTCTGGACGTCGTGGAACTTGGCCGGGGTGAGCTGGTTCCTGGCCACGAGAGACTGGTTGACGCGAAGGGCGCAGGACTCCAGGTCCAGGGGATTTGAGTATCTCTTAAAAGACATTTGGGTGCTTTGGAAGAGGGTGAACTGTGGAATGGGGAAGAATCGATTGAGACTGGATGTAAATCAGACGTCTCCTTCTTCCTTCTCACCTGCACCTTTTAAGAGGAAAGCAGGTGAGGACGGAGGTATTCAGTCTGCAGATGAGGTGTGTGAAATACCACGTTTTACTTCCTTTATCCTCCCAAGAAAAATGAGACATGTGCATTCCTTAGGTATCTCAAACTCTTTACAAACAATGTTGGGTGGAATTCTTCATTTTTACGCCTGTTCCACTGTTAACCACCCCTAGTTTACAAAGGACCCAAATAATTGACAGATGATGATGACATGTTGAACTTGAAGGAATCGACCGCTAATAATTTTAACTGTCTAATTAAATTATGAATTCAGCTAACAGAGCCTTTCCAAATTGACATCAACCACAACCATCCAGCCATGAATTTCAATAAAAGCCACCTGGTCCCCATGTTTCCTGGAATTAAGGCTTTCAAAAGAAAAAATAAACCGCTCCCCGGTTAAAAGTAAACCGTAGTGAGGGCGACATGGAGACGCTCATCACCATTTTATAAGTCACAGTAAAGTTTTTCAGTCACCTTTTGTGTTTCAAAGAAATTCATTTTTGGGTCATTACTTCCTCCCTAAATATCCTTTTCCTCACAACCCTAAAGAGACTACAGGAAAATTTGAAGCACTGACAATGATAACCATAACCAGACACTTACCACTACCATCCTGTCCACCTTACTAACCGTGAAGCCTCGCAACGTGACTCCACGAGATAGCAAAGAATTGGAAATGACCTTAGCTCACTGCAGAGACGGTGACAAAATGAAAGACAAAATGAGGATGGCTGCAGTTTGAGTGGAGTCAATGATCAAGCACAAAAGCATCGTCGTTGCAGGAAATAGTAACAAAATCAGTAATTGCCACATGACTGTATATGGCAATGTCTATGGTTTGGACAGCTCTGCAGGTTTGCAGTTGCGGCGGATATGCTTTAGCAGGCCGTGCGGCTTTGGATTCAAATGATGGACAACCGTCATCTATTAGGAGCTACGAAGGATGTCATTACATTGTGGCAAACGAAATCCCATAACATTATATGACATGCATCACCAACCACTCTGCATATCTTCATATATCCTTATCCTTCGAACCTAGATATGCCATATATGCTTGTGTCGAGTATAGACAAACAGACAGAAAAAATAAGCTGAACCGTATGTTCAGAACGATGTACCCATTTGGACTTTGGACACGCAAAGAAAAGAAAGCATCAAAGAAGCGAGAGAGAAGAAGGGATTGCATTCCTCATTTACCTGAGAGAGAATAAAACATTTTCCTGGCTTTTCAAGACCAAGGGTTTACAAATAACAAACACTTTTGGAAATAGAAAAAAACAACATTCCTCTTCTTTCTGGAAAATATTGAAGCATCTTTTTCCCCCTTCTTCAGTTTCATCTACCTGAGATGAAACATTCATCCCTCCGGTTTCAACTCTCTTTATCTCTTCTCCTCTCCTCGCCTCAGATCGCGTCTTCTTTTGCCCAACTACGGAAAAGTTGAGCAGGTAAAAGCAGGTAAATTGTATCTATCCATGAAATGTCAATTGGATAGGGGAGAGAGAGTGGATTGCATTGGAATGTGTCCCTTGTTCCTTTTAGGCTGGATTTGGTGTTCGGTCTTCTCTATATCACTATATATCAGCAGCAGGCAGGCAGGCAGGCTTGGGATATAACAGATAATGTGCCAGTCTATGATATGATGTGTCAGGTAGAGGTAAGACACAGCTTTTTCCTTTCTCTCAGACCTAATCCTTCTCTCCTCAAGTAAAGACAGAGGAAAGGAAAACTGTCCCCAACATCCAGCCCAGGCTTGCATACAAATTATTGCCTTGTAAAGTTTATTTGTCGCCTTATGTGTGAAATAACAGGCCTTGACAACAACTTGAGGTACTGGTTTTTTCTGAATCCATTTAGCTTTGCCACGAAATCATTAAAAAATTTGCACTTTTCAACCAAGTTTTGTATATTTCTAGAACTTGGAAGGGCTGTGCAGTTTTTGTAAGGTCCAACAGATACACAAAAAGGGGTGAAAAAACAAAAACTTCTTCACCATGCACTCCTCAGAAAAGGTAAGCCATTCTCAAAATTCTTCTTTGACTATTGTAACTCACATAGGAAGGGCGATGGGGTGTATTCATTTGAGTTTCTCATCAAACGTTAAAGCAGTCAGTCTACTTTTTCGAAGCTCTCGAAGAGATTTAGACATTTTTAAAACAGGATACATGAAATCCTGGGGTGTAGATTGTGCTTCCCTAAAAAAAAAAGTTAAAAGTACAACCACCGCAATGCAGGCCATGGATTCCCTCTCCTTTAGGCACAGCTATAGATTATAGGCCATTTCGTGTATCAGAGCTAGATAGGTAATTGACAGCCACAGAGAGAGGGCTGGAGTTTACAAAGATTGTTTTGTTTTCATTTCAATTACTTGGATTCCATTGTGAGTTGTTGCAGTTATCTGGCTCAATTCCAATTTGGAAAAAGCAGTCACATCATTGTTAATTTTAAATCAGTCAAAAGGAAACCAAGAAAATAAATTGTAACGTAACCCTCACAATGGAACCCAATTTGTAGTATCATGAATTAACTTGGGTCCCTTCCAGAAAACGTTTCCCACTTAAAAGCGCTTTAACAAAGACAAACCCATTGGATTGCATTGTGAGCTGCAATTTACACATAAAAACATTGCATTGTAATACCTTCCAGTTATCATTAGGCTAAAAGGCATGGAGAGGGTGATGACAATGGGTTCATTCTTTGTTGTCATTTCAGGGTTAGTCAGCATTCCCGATGAAATGTGATCACACGACACGAGACAGGAAACGTATGATGATGCAAGCTCATTCTTATCATATATCATCTGGTATCCTCCTATGCCTGAAGCCTCCCTCAATTGTTTCCCAGGGTAAGACACATAAATTACGACTGTTTGAAAAGTTACATGGAAATTAGTAAGAATGGGTTTATATCTGTTCATTCTAGATCTCCACTATGGGTGTAACCAACATTTCATGAGGTGGTGATTATGATAAGGAAGAAGAACTCACTACACCGTCCCTTCCATCCCCAGTCATCAGTGCCACCACACCTACGTTAAGTTAAGTTAATTTTATGGTTCGCTGTCTATAATTACTTTTCAAATTTGCCGCCTTCTCGCTTGCTACCCTCCCGTTCAGCAGCCAGTTCAAAATGTGCATAAAGGAATTTGATTGTGAAAGGGTGCGAAGTTGGATGTATTGGTTTCAAAAGAAATAGGCGGAAACTGATATCGTTTACATTAAGTTATTACATTAAGCAAGGGTTCCATTTATTACATTAAGTTTGACTCTCGTATTTCGGTCCCCCTTTTTCCTTCTGAGAAAACGAGAGGCCTATCTCCCTGCTGTTTTGACTATGAATGGGGAGAATATATGATGATGATAAGGACGCATGGTGCAATTATTAAGCCAAGGTTCTCTCCCTTTTCTATAAAAGTGACTTGTGTTTATTTAATAAACCTAACCTATACCTAATTTAACACGCAGCATACTTGCTGCTATTGTGAGACAATGGATGGTACTCAATAGGAGGAGAGGGGAAGACTGCTTGCTCATCCTTGTCTCTCGTCTCGTATTTATGGTCTTATAATCCAACGGTATGTTGGACTCTTGTTCTTCTTCTTCTTCTTCCTCATAAACCCGTTATGGACTTTAACGGTGAAGAGGCGTAACACATCCGTGGCAATTAACGAATAATGGTCCACCATTATTTTACTACATACGTACCCCAGGAATATATATATATAAATGTTTCATAAGATTATATAACAAAAATTGGTCATATTATTGTTGCATACATACGGCACTGATTTCCTTTCCCTTTTCTTAAAACTTACATACTTTAATTCAGGCTTTGGTGAGTGAGTGTGTAAACTCACTGAAATAAAAAATTTTAACACCAGCGTAAATGGGAAACCGCTTTTAACTTACATACGCACTTTTGGAGATGGTGAGGAGAAAGGTTGGGTTGTTTGTTAAAGCTGATGACGACCAAGCAAAGCATTTTATACAGCTTAAAGTTATGTGCGTGAGGCAATTCAAACGCAACATGAAAGAAACATTGTATAGGGGCCCTGTTGAACGATGAAGTGATGTGATACGAAATGAAATGAAGTTTTTGTCAGTTACTCTTTTGCTCTTTCTTAACCGTTTACTTTTTACTCTGTTTGAACTTGAAATATTAATACCTAAAAAGCTAAAATTGTCACCCACATAACATCATGTCATTTAAAAAGTTAAACCTTCTTCCTATCGTGCGTTTTGA
>JAQGCL010000036.1:0-33805 GCA_034699605.1 Isotomiella paraminor | reverse complement strand
TTGGTCGTAATGTGGAAAATTGTACAATTCTCACCTCAATCTCAATATTTTACACCCAATTTTACAAAGTCTATACACAGTTGAATTGGGCAGTTTCGTAACCTTAATTAAAATTCGATAACACATGTACATAATTATACGATGATGATGATATGGTCGGTCGTGGTGCTGAAATCATTTTAGTGGAGAGGATGTGAAGTACTATTTCCTATAAATCACAAGCCAAGCCTATCCCAATGTACAAACACTACAACATTATTTGGCAATTCAACAATAGTTTCCTCAATGTCGTCAACTTTCCGAATGTGAAGAGTTGTCAAACAGACCACCCACACCTTAGTTAGTAAGGATAAGGTACTTGACCATGAGTATATTGTAATTTTATGGTTTATAGGCTGAATGAGAGAGTGCGTGGGGCAGGTTGAGACAACTCATTTATTTCCTTAAAGTTATCCTATGATAATCGATGATAAAGACCCTTATATTATCCTTAACCAACCGCGGGTAGGAAGATAGCCGCCTTGGCCGCAGCGAGGGCAATGTTCACCACAACTTTGAAGGATAGATTGAAGAACTCGATGACAGGGCCCTTGGTCTCTTTGAAAACATCATTGGCGACCCAGACTGCACTCTCTACCTTCTCCCCTAAGCCCGTCGCGTCCGAGTGACAGTCCCCCAGGTCGAACTCAAACTCTTCAAGGGAGATCCCTTGGGTGACGTGGGCAAACTTGAAGAGTTCCTTAATCGTGACCTTGTCACAATACGTGGTCACCCGTCCGTTCGGGTAGTCCACCTCCCCACACTTGAGCTTTATGTTGGATTCGAGTGTGATGTTTTTAAAGCCGAAGCCAGCTGCAAAGGTCGTGTATAAGGGGGTGGTTTTGACGACCACGTCCCCAATGCGATGGAAGGCCGTGGCTCCCTTGATGGACGTGTCTGAAATCCCGAGGGAGCATCCGGACACCTCCGCGTCGAGGTCGGGGGGAGTAATTTCCTCCATTCCTGCTTCGGTCATTTTCCTTCGCACAACTTCCATGACTGTGTCCACGAAGATGGTCGCATTTAACTAAAATAAAATAACCAATGGTTTACTATGGTCCTTGACAAGAAACTCGAGACTCACTTCAACGGATGGATTTTTAATGCCAGTGTCGATTGAGAATATACCTCCGGCTATATCTTTCCTGGAGGATCGGATGCTGGCAATCTCTGCAGCGTCTGGGACAGGGTCCGCAATTGGGGGCTACATTATGCAATATTGGAGTCATAGCAGACCATTGATTAGCATTGATGACTTACGAATTTCTTTTTACTCTTCCCGATACTCCTCCCCTTCCCCTTCGCACTCCCTGGAGAGTTGGGGAGGATGACAAAGAGGAAGAAGCAGAATGTTAACAGGAGGAAATGTCTCATGTTGACATTGACCAAAATAATTTCAAAAAAGGTTATAACTTTGCCTTTACTTTATGCTTTAATTGACATCAAATTATGCATTGTGTAAAACCATTTTTGCTCCCTTGCGCATTGTTCCATTCGCAATTAAAATGTGGAATGCCATAAATATCGATGTAATTTTGGAATGGAACCTTCAATTTAGAGCACTGCACTACACATTTCATTTAGACAAAACAAAACGTTCTTTGCATGCATGCGGACACCAGTCGTGTAAAATGATGCATCAACTCATGACAACTCGACGCAAAAATGCATGCACTTTCAGGCCTGCGATTCCTTCTACAAATTGTGCAAAAAGATTTTAGACTATAGACTCATATCTAGAAGATATTTCAAGAACCATCATCATGGGTCTCGTTAATGACTGGATCCTGGGCAAATTAGGACTTCCGGTGTACAATGGTAAGTCCTTATTGTCTTTATGGAAGACTAAAATTGTAAATGATAATTTCATTTTGCATGCAGACTCACTCCAATTCCGACGTGGCATCTCAAACGGGTACATAATCGCAGAGATCCTACGAAAGTATGGCATCATCAGTGACGACCAACTCCTCGCCTTCGGCCACACCTTCACCGAAGCCACGAAGATGAGGAACATGAAGTTCTTGTACAAATGGATGTCCGCAGCAGGACTGTCCCAGTTCACCATGACCCATTTACTGGACATCGCAGAGGAGAAGCCAGGGGCGGCCGTATCCTTCCTCTACATGCTTTACTACACCATCGAAGTCCCCTCGGGGGAGTGGGCAGCTCTTAAGAAGAGGCACAAGAAGGATAGTCAAGCTTTTCAGAAGAAGTTTCAGCCAAAAGTGGCTTTAGACGAAGAAGATGAGGATGAAGAGGAGGAGGAGGAAGAAGAATTATTCGACTTTGCCTCTGCCTTCGACCCTGACGTCGAACCCGCGATGCAAACCATCGATGAGTTTAGGTCCCAGCTTCTGTTGGCTGCGGAGGCTATGAAAATGACCGTTGTTGACCCCAACACCGAAAAGAAAAAATCCATTAAACAATCATCCCCAGAATGCTCACAAATTGATGGCCACGAGGATTTTCTTGAAACAATGCGTCAGGTGACCTGGGCCCAGGAGATGTGTAAAGGGGACACCTTCCACTCGGCCGAAGGGCTCATGATGAGGGACGACGGGGACACGAAGGAGGCAGTCCGACTCTACTTTGCATCAAGAGCAAAGGACAATCACAATCGGATTCTTAGGGAGCAAAGTGAGAGGGTGAGACTTCCTCGCATCGTTCCTCAAAGGACCACCTGCCTCACCCCAACCGACGTTCAGAATAATGACTGGCTAAGTGCCTATCAACAAGTAGACTTCTCCGGGCTCCCGGACCAAGTGGAATTGGAACGTATGAAGGCAAAGGTTGAGCAAGAGGCGAGGGTCATGAAGGAAATGGAGATATTTGACGACTTGGTCCGGGAAAAGAGAGACAATAAGCTCCTTCCAGCAGCCAGACTTGCTGAGCCGATAAGGACGAACGTGGAATCCATGAAGGCTCGAATCCGTTCCTTACAGGCTGAGAAGAAGAGGGAAAGAAACGACGAGGAGGAGAGGATCCTCCTTGGGTCCTCCATTGCCAAAAGGATGTGGTCGCAGACACAGGTCCAGATCGAAGACTCCTTCCTGGAAATGGTTCTAGGGAAGACGCAAGAACTTCCTTCGAAGGAGGGGGAGCTGTCTGACTTTCTCATCAACACCTACCGGTCCAAAGCCCTTTTCCTGGACCACGCCTCCTTCGAGGAGGCGGCCCTGAGGGAGTGGGCCCTCCAACGCCAGGACAGACTCTCGGTGGAGAAGGGGAGGATGGACGAGAACGAGAGGGCTATGAGAAACCTGGAGGGTGCAAGGGTGGACAAGATGGAAGGGGATCGGAATCAAAACGAACTTCAACTCATCCTAAACATTATCAACAGGTTGTTGACAATGGCCCTCCGGCTCGCCTTTAGGATTGCAGAGTATAGGGAGGTCAATAGGGATGAGCAAGGGGAGGCACAGGATCCTCCTCAAGACTTGATAGACGAGTGGAAAGCCTGGCTCCTTCTTGGTCTAGAGACCCCTCCCCCTGAGGAGGAGGAAGAGTCTTCAGAGTCCTTGGAAATGCCAGAATACGACCTCTTCGACGGCCACTGTCACATCACCCTGAGTGCGAATCCAATCCCCCTCGAACTCAACCCAAGACTGTTTGAACTCCAGAAGATGAGACGCTCCGAGGCCCGGATCCTGGCCGAAGGTGAAGGAGGAGTAGATGGAGGGCACTCCTCCTCCATGGGATCCTTCCTTCAAGACGGTGAAGAAGGCGAGGAGGAGGAGGACTTTATGTTGAATGCCACCTCAAGTGCCACGCTAAGGGTGAAGGGTAGTACTACTCGAAGCAGTAGTAAGAGGTTCTCTTCTGGTCAACCACACCTTTCAAGTAGTAACAACCTCAACGAAGGAGGTCTGGAGGAAATTGGGGGTGAGTCCAACACACCCTCCCCAATCATGACTGCTCATGCTCCCATCACCCTCAGTTCCATCTCTACCAAAGTAAGCCGACTCATCAGGAAGTCCGGTCTGAGTGGGACCACCCCTTCCTCCGTGTCAGTCAAGTCCACGGCAGTTCCAGGGAAGACTCGAAAGACAAAGACCAACACGAATTTGTAAAGCTATAACTTTGCATACGATGTGAATGAAAAGGTATAAAAATAGACTCGCATCGCGTGTGTGAGAAGCTGAGAGTTAATTAGAAAAGACAGATTTACTATCTAAGATAAAGCTTGAAGATAGCACCCGCAGATAAGGAGGACTAAAAATACGTTGGTGTGTTTGGGAATGCATTATTCTTCTGCTGCATAATTGGATATCATATGCAAATTTTTTTTCTACGATAATTAGCACGTACGCACTCTAATAACTTTTATTTGCGTGCTTCTTCTGTTTAGCGTGGGAAAATTAGTGATACTTACATACATGAATGAGTGTAGGAGGATCAACTGAAAAAAGATAAGGTAGAACAAATATAAAGGCTAATAGAACAAGATAGTATAGAAGACATAGTAAATGGGGCAATCCCATACCCATAGGAGAAACAAGCCATTGTTAACTAAATGCTAAAAAGCTATCTATGGTCATTCATAAATTAATCAAAGTGGAATGAATGGTAGTGACATGGTTGACTTGATGCAGGGGTAAGATGAGATTACTTACGTATTGTGCAATCAAATGTTTTTTATGACTTATTTATGATGTATCACAATTACACTTGTCTTTATTCAGTATGCGAAAAAGAACTACTTTACAGAATGGCGTCTATACAATACCTCATGCACTGGGCTAGATGGTACTTCCTCTGGGAGAGGGTGGTGATGCTGCTACTTGTGGGAGCTTTATTGGGTTGTTCTTCGGTCTCTTCTACGTTTACATTTTGTTGGGATGAAGGAGGATGAGGTCCTTGGTCCGGCAAAGTGTTTTGTAGGACAGGCTCTGGATGATGCTTATCTGTGTAGAGGTCAGGACTTGCAATGTCGTCTTGTTGAAGTTCATTTGAGGGTGAGACGAGGGGGACTATGTTTGGACTCTCCGCAGTAGAGGTGGTAATGTTCCCTAAAGCGTTGTTGTTTTCCAAGTTATCATGATACTCCTCTTCTGAGGAGGAGGATGATGGAAGTCTTGAGGTCACATTATTATTTGGGGAGGGAAGGTACTCATAACCACTGAAGCTCAAGGGAGTTGCGGTTGCTGGCACCACTGCTGCCAACTCTGGTTCCTTATTACTTGTGCTTGAACTCGTGGTAGAAGAGGTAACACTCACGGAGCTTGGGGTGCTTGCACTGATGCTGGAAGTTGTACTGGTGACGGTGGTAGTGGTGTTTCTAATTCTTCCAGGTGGGATGTGATCCTCTCCGAGGTTAATTGAAGCTGGGATCTTCCTCCTCCGCTTTTTCTCTAAAGTTGACCAAAAGGATTGTTCTGGGAGTGCGTAGATGGCAAAGTCGATGGGAGGCCGGGGTTCATCCTGGACAGAGGAGGAGTGGGGGTCTGTATCGTTCTCCAGGTCTTCGTCAATATAGGCTTCGGAGAAAAGACCGTCGTGGGCAGAACGTTCTAAAAGGCAAAGATTTACATGTACCAATGCTCATTGCTTTGACTCTTGTATCATAAATGGTTGAGTATGCGTGCAAAAGTGTACTCAAAATGAGAGTCTTTTCTTACCTGTGGGATCACTGTTGTTGTTATCATCATGAGGGGGTTGCAAAAGTAGACTTGGACGTTGATGATAAAGCTGCTGCTGCTTGTGCCTCTGTGCATAATAAGTGAGGGGGACTTGACGGGATGCCTGTTGATTATTGTCGTGATGGAGGACTGTCGTGGATGGAGGGGGTTGGATGGAGAGGAAGGGCGTGGAAGGGTATGGATGGTGAGGGTAGGTTGTGGACTCTACTGCCAAGGGCTCTTCTGACCTGTCCACTTTGTTGGCTAAAGGGTTTACTTCCCCGGCGACATTTGACTTGAGGATATTTACTGGAATAACTGCATGGAAAGCATTGAAATCAGTTAAAAGTCATAGATTATGAAATAGACCTACACTTAATTTCAGCACTGGCCCCCTTGATGAGTCCCACCATAACCACCACCCCCACAAAGGCGAGTGAGGAAAGGAGGAAGATACTTTCGGAACTGTTGCCCAGAGTGTGACTTTGACTATGACCTCTTCTACTACTCCAACCCTTGGGCACTACCATGGACATCATGATGCCGAGGATGCTAGGGCTGACTCCTTTCAGTCTTCTACTCTTCCTCTTCTTGGACCAAGTGGTCATCACAACTTTTTTAAAATGGTCAAACCACATGTCTTTTCCAAACTTATAGTTCTACATGTAACTCACAATCTACAACTTTACGTAATTTTTGATGATGGTTTCATGGAGTACCACGGATTTTGCAGAGTTGGATCCGAAGTTGACATGATACACACTCACTTTTTTTGGACCGCAAAGAGAATTGTGACATATCACCTCAAATCGCAAAAACTCACTGACTCCTTTAACGATAGGTCAGTAGAACTTCTTCTTGGTTAAAAGCTCCATTTAATAATTGAAATTAAAAGTATATAGACATTAAATAAATAGAGGAACAGTCGAGTCAGTAAAAGTGATGATCCATTTCATGTGGGAAAATCCATCTAATACCTACAAACTTATAGTCATTTATTTATAAATATTATGCACAAATAAAGTAAAGTAAGTAATCATCACAGACACACCTACATAAAGAACAAGTCTCTCACGCCAAGCTTTAAGTTCTATTCTATTTGTTTTTATCAAACTAAAGATAAGTGTCCTCCTATGCACTTATCAAAAGAACAAGGAACGCGTGAGAACCTCAACCGAACCTTCTCTCATGCATTGTAGCCAAACAAGCACCTCTCTCTTTAATCGATGCACATCAAAATTATTAAATAATGAATGACTTTATTATATTGTCTGAAGAAAAAGACCACAGATCAGGACTTGAACATTTAGATCGGAGTAGAAAAGGCCTGTCAAAAAGATTGAGGATTAAGACGCCGAGTGCGGACGTGGCGGAGGCGACCCGGGTACGAGAGACATGCAAAAGCAAAGCAAAGAGAAGCTAAACTAAACTTTCTGAAAGTTCGGGTCGTCTTCACAAAACAAATTATCACAATTAACTTTTTTTATTCATCAAGATATAAGAATATGGAAAACAGTTTTCACATTTTGGCAGAAACATGCGTTAGATGTAGGACATTACAGAATATAAATTAGTTGGGAGAAGATTGAAAGATAACTCACGATTGAAGTACAGAAGTTATGATAGCATGTCAAATTGTATTCCAGTAGTAATGCTGCTACTACTGGACCCCAAACCGTTTGAGTTCTTCCATTACACTTGTGAGATAAGCAGGGTCTGGATAACCGTGATCAGCAACCCCTCCATGTAAGGCAGTCTTGTGATGAATCTTCCAAACGTTATCGTCTTGTTCACCACCAGTCGCTGAGAAAAGGGCAATAATGGAGAAACAGAGTCGACGATCAAAAGCAATTCGGAGGAGTCGAAGTACTTTGTTCCCTTCTGGAGTGTCTGGGAGGTAGGCCGTGCGGTGCAAATGTTGGCGTCCTTGAGGCACATGATATTTGATACAAATGCTTGGATATCCTTCATAACCGGCAGCAGATTGAGGCTGTTTTGTCACTTTCATGCTTCCATTTGGACAGGATCCAATCTCCACTCCGTCACAAAAGTTGCAAAATGGGCATTTTAGGAAAACATGGCGTTGGCCGGACATGGTGGTTTTCTTTTTTTGAAAAAGTCCTACACACCAATTGCACAGCTTGTGGCCACATTTTAGAACCTATCATAATATAAAAGACAGCTATTGCATTCATTTGTCAACAACATTTTGATTACTAAACTGCTGGAAACCCACCTTCCAATTTGTTGCTTCGATAGAATAACAGAAAGGACATTCTTCTTTTGAGGTTGTTGATAAACCGGATCGGCCTCTTCGTCGAAGCCGTATCTCCTTTTTTTCAATTTTGGAGTCCAAATCTATCATCGCCGAATCTCCTAGAGAATTGAGTTCTTTAGAAGCCCCCTGAGCACCGTTGTCGTTGCCATTTTTACCCAAGTACGAGTAGTTCAGAGCAGATAGGAAATCATGATCGAATTGGGCCAGAATGACTTTGTTCTCTTCATCGTTGGTAAAGCCCTGCAAAACAAGTTCCCTCAAGTAGTCCTGAATTGTTTTTTCGGATGGCGTTCGACATGGCAGTGGAATGTCAGTCGTCGTAACCTCTCGCCGTGGAAGTTGAGGTTGTGGAATTGGGACGTACATTTCCTGGAAGATTATTTTCGCGAAGAAAGGCCAAGGGTGAGCCGGTACGGAGGCATTCCCTAACCAGGCAAATGTAGGAGGTATTCGAACGGTTGCTTCGTATGGACCTGGACCTGTGCCCCCGAATCCAACCGTCTTATACGACACCACGTACATTGGATAACACTGATGACGATTGAAGATCACGTACTCATTGTAGTCATTATCTCCACCCAAAACAGAGTCAAAGGTCAAGTCCATCTGGCTTCTCTGCTGCGTGCTTGCTTTGGCTGGTTCTCTGACAATGGTGCCACCAGGAAAAGGGCAGCAGTCACCCAAATGGACGGCAAAAATGAAAATGTTTCCATCCGTTCGGTCGTACATCATGGATAATTCGGGATCGTCTGCAAAGTAGACTCCCTTTCCGTACCATCCGGTCTGACCAGAGAGTCTTTCATCCAATCCTTGGGAAAGGATGGCATCGACGTTGGCATTGTTCTTCGTACAGTGAAATAACAAAGCCACGTTGTCCGCGTACTCGGGAAGGTGTGGGTTCAATTGGCTTCCTGTCCTATTGTCCAGTTCATCATCTTTCATTCCCAAAGCACGAAGAACCTCACGGTCGTATGACTTTGCGCAAATGATTTCCTTCCTCGTGGCCAAGAACCTCTTCCACAATGTGGGATTGATGATGCGGTGTATTTTGTTGACTGGCCTATGAGGCGAAACACCTATGAAGTCTTGCAAGACCTCAAACTCCCTGCACTCTGGATCGACCCTGAACTTCAGAAATGGGGCAGAGTGTCCGAGTGCTTGGTTGTAGTGAGTATCCCAACCAGGTGGGGTTGGCAGCTTAGCAGAAAGGCGCATATCTGTCCTCTTAGCAGCTTCTATGAGTCTTCCAGATGGCATTTCTTCAGCAGGTGGTTGTTGTTGTTGTATGACGAAACCGGCCGAACCGGTGAAGGCGTGAATCATCATATTTGGTATGTACAAATCTATTGCTCCTGTGCTGACAAATTATTCAAAGAGAAGACTCAAATCTCAAGTCAGAAGTTCCCAAAAATATGACCGTGACGTTATGCAAAAAGAAGGGTAGAAATCGTTTGATCGGAGCATAGATCCATAGGGCCTAAAGAAAGGTTACCGTGGACTACCTTCCCCATTAGGACCCCAACCTGCTACAACAATACGATGACAGCGTTAAATCCTCCTTGGAATCAATTCTAAACTGTGCCCTCAGCGATTCTTCTTGGAGTCAAGCATCCCTTCCAGTTAAGTGTGGCGGTCTTGGAATTAGACATGCGGTTACATCGGCGATTCCGTGCTTCTTAGCGTCGTACCACAGTGTCTTACCCTTGATTGAAACACTTGTTCCTGAAGGCATGCTAAACTCCGACAACAGCTTTGCGGAAGCCTCAAACTGGTACGAAGTCCACATAGGTCCTCTTCCGACATCACGCCCCGACCTCCAGAAGAATTGGGAATTTCCGATTGTCAATAGGCTTATCACAACTCTAATGGACAAAACGACTACATCCCTGGACAAAGCTAGGCTTCTTGCCGCCCGACAGCCAGAATCTGGACTTTGGCTCTTTTCTGTCCCTTCGCCACAACTCGGGACCCACATGGAGGATAGAACTTTCCAGATTGCAGTAGCCCAAAGGCTTGGATCAGAAATCTGTCAGCCCCATAACTGTACATGTGGTAAAGCTACGGTTACCTCAAACGGCGTCCATGGTCTCGCATGCTGCAAGTCCGGAGGTCGACTCTCACGTCACGACTCAATTAACGACATAATAGCCAGAGCTCTAAGAAGCGCTGAAATTCCCACACGTCTGGAACCTAGGGACACCACTACTGACAACAGACGCCCTGATGGACTGACTCTGATTCCCTGGAAAGGAGGAAAATCACTCGCTTGGGATTTTACGTGTGTGGACACCTTCGCCCCTAGTCATCTGCCCTCTACCTCCTTGTGCCCTGGCAGTGCGGCCAAAGAAGCAGAAACCCACAAGCGGAGAAAGTATGCTGACTTATCAAACCAACACATTTTTGTTCCAGTGGCAATCGAGACAAGTGGCGTTTGGGGCAAAGAAGGTCTTCAGCTAATTCACAAAATTGGAAGCAAAATAGCAAACATTAACAAAGACAATCGATCTACAAATTTTTTACTACAACGAATTTCTATTGCTGTTCAGCGAGGCAATGCTGCCTCAGTTTTAGGAACTTTCCCTTCTGGAAAGAATCTTCGCGAACTTTCTTTATTTAATTAATTGTAAGGTCATTTCCATGTGCTCAGCTCAAAAACTTACATTGTGACAATAA
Organism: Isotomiella paraminor; assembly: GCA_034699605.1. Taxonomy (NCBI): domain Eukaryota; kingdom Metazoa; phylum Arthropoda; class Collembola; order Entomobryomorpha; family Isotomidae; genus Isotomiella; species Isotomiella paraminor. The sequence goes on along the minus strand of JAQGCL010000036.1, from coordinate 23,194 downwards.
AACTGCATACCCATTAGGACAACATAGCCAAAAGTAATTCGACCGCTACAGAAATGTGAACAGGCGTCTGTTTGGATTTTGGATTCTAATTTTGTCGAAGCCCACACTACATTTGTTCCGGAGCCGCACTCTCTCCTCTACAGCCTCATCAACCATTTGCTCCAAGAGTGATCCTTCATCAATCTCCGAAGAGAATCATGGAATTCAGAAAGATGTCTGACATCCTCTCTTGTCCCATCTGCCTGGAAATTTCCACCCCTCCCATCTTCCAGTGCGGAAAAGGTCACCTCATCTGCCACGAGTGTATCATCAACTTGGACAGCGATGTCTGTCCCATCTGCCGCTTACCAAATTTGTCAAAGGGAACTCCAATCAGAGCCTTGGCTTTGGAACAGCTTGCGTCAAGTATGTTCGTGAAATGCAGCAACGATGTGGAGGGGTGCAAGGCCCTGGGGAATGTGGAAACAATGAAACGTCATATCAAGTCTGAGTGTCCCTTTGAGTAAGTCGAAAGCCTATAATACAGCATGTTCAATCACCTCATACAATCTTTATGGCAGGCCCCGAGACTATTGCACGCCCCTTGGATTAAAATGCAAGACGCTGGTCCCTTTTTCCAAAGTACAAGAGCATATCACAACTCAGCATGGAGTAAAGAACGTGAGAGCATGGAGCCATAGGAAGATTATGATCGGAAACGTTTGCGTTTGTTCCTTTGAAGAAGAACAAGCCAGTGGGGACCAAAGGCTTTCACTGGCATCATCACTAACAACTTTCACACAGAAGAAGGAGGACTTGACAATATTTGTTTTAGCCATCTTGGGCCTGATTGCATCATTATATCTTAGTTATTATATCTTTTCTTAGCGATAATGCTGAAATAATTGTATAATACCAATCCACCACCATAATTGTAAACAATTGTATCGTACATAAGGGTTCTATCAGCCTACAAAAAGCCCATAGTCTCACACTGCCCTAAAAACAAAGAGTTTAAAAAGATAATATAAGTTCTGTTGTAATTGTATTGTACATACATGATGATTGTTAGTGTGGATAAGTATTACGTAATAGGATGTTATCAGATAAGCATTGTATGTAGATAAGAAGGGTTCAAAAAAGTAAATTCCAGTGATCAAAAAGAAAATGTGTTCAATTCAATTCATTAATTGAGAGGAAATGGAATTTTCCGGTGTTTCTGACATCCTTTCTTGCCCAATCTGTTTGGAAGTGTCCACCCCTCCCATTTACCAATGTCTTCGAGGTCATCTGGTTTGCAAAGAGTGTATTAACGACTTGGAAAAAGACATCTGTCCTACGTGTAGGGACAATTTACCAATCCAAAAGAGCAAAAGGATCAGGGCCTTGGCTTTGGAACAACTTGCGTCAAACGTGACGGTTCAATGCAAGAATGCCGGAAATGGGTGCAGGAAAATGGACAATGTGGCAGCCATTCTAAGCCATATCCAAACCGAGTGCTTCCACGAGTAGGTGAACGTTAAATGCGTTTAGTGTTAATTCAATTCGTATTACTTTGACTTTGACAGGACAAGGAACCACTGCAGAACCATGGGATTTAAATGCAACGCCATGATTTTTGTATCCGAAGTCAAAAGCCATTTCGTCATATGGCATGGAGTGAAGCCGATGTCACCAACAAGGTTTCAAAAAACTGTAGGGGGAGAGGCTTATTCCTTCAACGTCTGCCAAACTTCCTCATTAAAGAACTTGATTCTGGACCCGGCATTGAAAAGACGGACAAAGGTCATGAACTGGAGAACAAAGCCGGTAGTTTTGGGACAAGATGTGTTCTCAGTACGATCAGTCTATGACCTCAGAACCAGGTTGTTCCTCTTCACCGTGTACCTTACCTCTTCTGGCGACGTCAAGTCACTCCCTAAAGTTGAAATTACCATGATCCCTGACCCTACCGACGTGGATGATGGAGACACGCTCACATGGACGGGAAGGGTGAGAACAAACATAGCCCAACAACGTAGGAATGTCGTCAACCCTAAGGGAAGTGGATTATGTGTTCCCCTCAGTTTTCTGACTGAGATACCTTCTGACCCTTCCACCATTAAAAAAGACATCAGTTGGACACTTCAAGTGAGGATCGTCCTTTCCAAATGGGAACAAGAGCATGGCGAGGAACTTTTATCCACTACAACGAATAAGACTAATACTAATAAGTCTTCATTTTCTTTGATCACGACTGTCTTTCTTTCCAGTCTATGCCTTGCATATATCGCATACTTCTTTTGGGCTGACATTTTTCATTTGTTCTGTCCAAAACCGAAAGATCCAAGTTTCTTTTCTTTCATTTAGAATTTAACTTTGTCACCACCACTTCTTGAATGGCCAATAAAACTTTTCGTCTTTTTAACTTTTTTCATGCAAAAAGCTCATGCACAAAAGTCTCACTCCACCCCACCCATCCTTGGCTGAAAGAGACAAAGAGACATTTGAGTCAGGCAAGAAACGATTTGAGTCCACTTTACTTTACTTTGCACACTTTTTGCTGCTGCTGCTGCTTTTTTGCGTGCAGTTTTGCAACAGCAGCAAAAATTGTTTATCGAAATCATCAGTCATCATCCAAATTGACGGTTGAAAATTCATTGTTTGTGGCTCTTGACTCTTGACCGGTGTGACTCAATCAATTAAATATTTATTGAGCAGGAGAGGTAAGAAAGCGGTTGTGTTAATTTAATTAATATTTTACCGGTGTCGTCTTTTTTTAAGGGAGTACGAGTGGGTGTCGTCATCGGAAAGGAAGATCAACTTTACTTGGTGCCCTTTTTAGTTGTGGTCGTGTCAGTCGAACATTGGACTTTTTTGTTTTTGGTAAATTAAACTAAACACCCATTGTTTCCTAATTGTTTTTGTAAATAATATATGACTCATTTTAGGCTCAACCTGTTGGAAGGAAGGACTAGATCAATCAAATTAAGAACATACATAATGTGGAATGCAGTCTCATCTGTTCTGCCCGGTGGCCTCCTTGGCTTTGGGCAACAGCAACAACCTGTTGGACTGTCATCTGCTGCTGGAGGGCTTATTGAAGCTGCTAAGAGGGCGGATATGAGCCTTTCTGCTGAGCTGACAACCCCACCGGATTGGGATGATCATTACAGCCAAGCACTCAGAAACCCTGGACCATTTCTCAAGTTGAAAGTTGACCCTGCTTCCAGGGAGTATGAGGTCCTACAAGACTTTATTGGCCCGGGGGCTTGTCAGATCAATGAAATCCACCGAGTTGTTAATCCGGCTTTGTGGAGAAGATTCTTGGCCACGAGAAAAGAACTCATCTGTGCAAAGTCGAACGACTTCGGGGTCCTTGGTGCATTAGGAATGGAGGACGAAGAGATAGCCAATAGGGCAGCTAGTCAATTGAACCCTCATCTGTCCGAGTACAAGGACAACGTGGCCCTCTTGTTCCACTGCACAAGAGGACAGGACGTGGACGCTATTCTGAGTCAGGGATTGGATGACAGACTGGCCAACGGTGGATCTTACGGAAGGGGGATTTATTTTGCAGATGACCCTGTAAAGTCGTTGGGTTACGACGGGACAGGCGGAACTCTCTTCATTTTTGCTGTACATCTCGGCGACATCTGTCCTGCGCCTGGTGGCGCAATAACCAGAGAACCAGCCAAAGCAAACGCGCAGAAGAGGAGTCAGATGGACCTATTCTTTGACTCGGTTTTGGGTGGAGTTGGGTACAATGAGTACGTGATCTTCAGTCGTCATCAATGTTGTCCTTTGTACATGGTATCATGCCAGAGAGGAGGAGGAGGAGGAAGAGTCTCTCATCGAAGAGGGACCCTAGGACTAGGACAGTCACAGTACGATTCGGGTGTTCGAAGAAAACACCCTCCATTTGTGTGGGCTGGGAATCCCTGCGTTCCAAATAAGAAGCAGCACCCGTGGCCATTTTTCGCGAAAGTCATCTTTCAAGAAATGTATCCCCCACGACCGCAGTTGGAGACACCACCACGGGGAGGGGTAGTTCTTGAGGGGAGAGGAGGTAGACATCACACGGTGTCTCGACCTCATGGACAGTTACCACCAGTTGCGACTACAGCTACAGCAAGCAACACTCCTCAGCCAAAACCAACGCCATCAGAGAGAACAATTGAGGAGCATTTGAGTGGACTTTGGGAGATGGGTTTCACCAACAATGACGAGAACAAAGTCATTCTGGCTCGATTCGACTACGATTTCCCATCCGCGGTGAACTACCTGGTGGAAAACGGCTACGACATTAATGCCCAGGGAGCTGCCGGTGGGTCTGGTTTTCCTGGAGGAGATACTTCGGCGATGGATACGAGCATTGAAGAGGAGAATGAGAGACTTCTACAGTTGGCCATGGAGTACTCCTTACTCGACTTTGAGGATACCAATGAAGCTCCAATCCCAGCACCACGTCGTACTGTAGGAGGAAGTGGGAAAACTCAACAGGGAGACACTTCTTGCCAAGCAAGAGTTCAAGTTCAAATTCCAAGTTCCAAGACTTGGAACTTCACCAAGTTACAAGACCATACTGCCACGATTGATCCAATCGTAGCAGCACCAAAGGAAGAAGAATGCTCTATCTGTTGTATGAGCTATTCTACAACATCCTCAAATTGGAAGGTAGGTTTTGGTTTACTGTACAAAATCTAAATCCTTGTACATAACCTGAATCATCGACATTCAATTGGTCTATTTTCTTTCTTTTTAGATTATGAAATGTGGTCATAAGATATGCACTGTGTGTAGCAGAGTTCTTCAAAAATCTGAAAGAACTATGTCCGGCCAACGCCATGTTTTCTTGAAATGTCCATTTTGCCAAGTGTGTGACGGTGTGGAGATTGGAACCTGTCCAAATGGAACTATGACTGTGACAAAGAGATCCCAGTCTGCGGAGGGCTTCGAAGGATACCCAAGCATCTGCATCCGGTATCAAATTTCACAAGGGCCTTATCTTATCCACCGCACGGCCTTTCTACCAGACACTCCAGAAGGGAACGAAGTACTTCGACTCCTTCGAATTGCTTGGGATCGACGACTTTGCTTTGCTATTGGCTTCTCTGCAACGACTGGTGCACAAGACGTTGTAGTTTGGAACATTCACCATAAGACTGCATTAAATGGGGGGCTTGAGGCTCACGGTTATCCCGATCCTACATATCTCACACGTGTGAAGGCTGAGTTGAAAGAGTTTGGGGTCCAGTAGCACTATACGTCATTACTTAGCTAGCATAAATACGCTAGCTATTCTTATTCTTTGATTTTTGTACCATTTACCATTAAAATGTCTTTACTCTTCTAACGCAAACTTAAATTACTTTGGCCCAGGTGAAATTCTCTTCTCAACAATCTATACAATCTATGCCTGTCCTATGAAATATCTTTAAAAATCTATGTACAAATTGTTAACAATAACTGTATGACATTCATGATAATATAATACAAGAGCAAATTGAAGTAATGTAATATAACATGGCGTTATTACAAAATTCCAGCTAAATTAATTTAATTTGTTTAAAACGCTTATCCCATAATCCATCCTTCATGTGGTGTCGTGACTTGTATGAATTCGTTTGTCCTCATGTCACCAAAATTGAACTATGGTGCTAGATGATATTTCTCTATAGATGATCTTCGTGACACACGACACGACGAAAACTGCAGGACAATTGCTTCATATAAAAATGACAATGACTTCATAAATCCCACGAATGATAGGAAAATATATAGTCTACGCATTAAAATTGACATTTTACAGCATGGAGCCTAGTCACTTAATCCTCCTGATTATTACATCCCTTCATGGCGTCACTTGGGGTCAAGACAAAGCTACAACGACCCCGACTACCACCACCACTACGACAACAACGACTACTACTACGGAACGGCCAAACCAGACGGAGCCTTGCGCCTACAATGGTCACTTAACGGATCCAACTTTCACCTGCTGCAAAACAGAAAAGTACCCTGCACCCACTTTGTACAATTCGGAGGGGATGAAAAAGTGTACTGGCAAAGGGGGTGAGGATGATGGGATCATCAAGTCAGCCGTGAGAGTCCATAACGAACGTATTGTTGCACGAGTCTACATTTTTAGCTTATATAGTGGTCAACCTTCAAATGCTTGGTCGACACTGAGCTGTCCGGGAAGTCTCCTACTTTCGAGAATGTGGCGGAAGTGATGATGAAAAATCTGCCCTCTGTCATTCAATCCCAGATTAGAAGTATGGTCAAGAACTGGACAGAGACTTCCTACGCTCCATATGCAGGTACATAAAACATTTAAAAAAGGTCAATGGTTAAAACTTCAAATTGTGTAGAAACGTCTGCGATCGGAGCCGACCACAAACCCTATGCAAACGCTTGGAATGCATACTACAGGGCGGAAAATATGGTACCCTTTCTCACCTTGCCCCTAGAAAGGTCTATCAATGTAAGCATGTATTTTAGGCTTGCAGCGACGCCATGGGTCAATCCATAGTCTTGGACGAGTCCGAATATGGCGTATGCTACAACTGGATAGATCAAGCATCCCGTCGTGGGGACTGCTGCAAACGAGTCCCCATCCCCTTTCAACTCCGCCCCGAACCGATTGTGGAACATCGCTATTACGCCCTCAAGAACTACACCGCCACAACCCTGATGCCACTCGTAGGAGCGCAGTTCAACTGGAAAAACTCCACGATTGTAATGTACAGCAACAACGTAGAGTCCTGCCTAAGAACGGCCAAGTTAATCTTGCAAAAGGATTCAGAGTTCAAGTTAGAGCAGCTAAAGAAGATCGTGGATGATCGGACCCCTCCTGATTATGAAAGTGTCATGGACATGTTTATACCCAAGTGGTTTTCAGGCCGGGTGAAGAAAGGGATTAAGGCAGAGGCACTCAATCTTACGGCAATTAAGGCGGATTCCCTCATGTCACAATTCAATGACACTAGCATTTCTCCGACACAGCTTGTTTTCTCTGGAGGTATAAAATTCCTTCTCACCGATTCACATGAAAACTTTGTACGTAATATTTTTTAGAGTGGAAGGGTGGGAAGTACAATCAAAATTCTACGAGGTACTTGTTTTGGACCTGCAGGGCTCACACGCTTCTAATGGCGAGATATAAGGATGTGACCCTTACCGAGGTGAGTGCTTTAAATTGTATAGATCGTTGATGATGATGAAGCTTATGGTTTTTTTTATAGCTCTGCTAATCAATCATCTGCGTTGAGTTGTTCTTTAGAGGTGCAGAGATCTCAGGATTGTTTATAGGAGCAGAAAAGTAACAGAATTTCGGTTTATTAGATTCAATAAATTAAAAAAAAAAGTACAAAAATATTAGCTGAACCCTGCAGAAAAAGATTATGCAACTGTAGCCTTCCTAAAAATGTAGACCGTCCTCCTTCTGGGAGCCTCTGGGTACTTATGGTTTAAAGCTGACAAATCCTCCCTCACATTCTGCCTCCTCCTCCTGTACCCTGGGGCAGGGTCCCCGGTGGCAGCACCTTCCTCCTCAGACGCGGCTGGTGGTGCAGGCGGTGCTGGTGCAGCGGCTGAGGCAGGGGCTCCCTCTGAAGCCGCACCCCCTTGGTCCCCATGAGCTCCCTTCAAGAAGAAGAGTGTCGGTTTCTGGGGTCCTTCTGCAGGGACGGTCTGGTCATTCACGTTCACTTCGTGAGTGTTCTTTGAGGGTTTGACATAAATGACGGTCTTGGGCCCTGATCCACCTCCACCAGTGACTATAACGTCGTGTTTATAGTGGTAGGATGGTGGTTGGACGAAGACGACTTGGTCCTTTTGAGCGGATTGGGGGGCAAGAGGTGCTTCATGCTGGAGACTCTCTTCCACCTTCTCCTTTGATCGTTTGCAGTAAATAAGTCCGGCGACCTCGTCCGTCCCTCCGTCGGAGCTTTCTCCACAGTACTTTTGCCACAGCTCCAGTGCGGCGGCTTCAATCTCAGCAGTCACAACTCCAACCCCTGGACGTCCCTCGGTAAAGGGGATCCCAGAGAGGAGGAGGAGCAGAGAGCACGCCGCGAGGATCTGTAGAAGAAATTATGCATGATGACGTGTCTCAAGGTGCCCCTTACCAAAGTTCCTTTTACCAGTGATGATGACTCCTTGGTCATGATGACGGTGTTTTTGATCCTTAGTGAAACACACTTAATTTATGGCACTGTAACAAAAAAAAACACGACTAGAGAGAACAGGCCTTATCCCTCCCTGAGATGTTCTTTGTTTCTGAGCAAGGAACTATAGAGGCTTTAGGCTTTTATATATTACACACTCCCATGGCTTTTGAAGGGTACAGAGATTTGAATGAATGACTTAAGTACCACTGCCATACACTCTGTCAAGGGACCCAAGTTTATCATTGAGATACAGAGTGAAGGGACATCATCTCTCACCATCATCTTCTCACGTTTATTTCATATCTATGCACTCATCACATCACACATCTTCGTTATCCTCATCATCATCATCAGCATTATCATCAAAACAATTGTTACTATTATTGATAAGACAGACATATACAGATTTTTTAACAATTATAAAACAATTCAATGACGCCTTTTACTCCATGATTTGATGATGATTACAGGGTTATAGTCTCAACTTGCCCTTCCTTCAAAAAGTCGGACCACGGAAAGCCCGTTTTGAGGGCACATTGTTGCAAGACTTGAAAAAGGGACCCTGGTAGGTACTTACGTTTCTAAATAATAGAACAGAAGGAAATCTTTTGAAAATTCGCCAACTCCACACGTGCATATATGCATTGTTGTGACACAAAAGAGTCATCCTTTTTTCACCACCATGCATCTTTTTTTGCAGTAATTAATAAGAAAGAGAGTCACTCTTATACATAATCTGTACGAATCATTCCTACTGTGTGCATGCAGAAAAATGGGTAATGATGAAGAGGATGTATAAAAATGATAATAATTGTCATTGTTTATGTGCAATCACATCACACCGAGGAGGAAAAGGATTTTGGTTATTGCGAATGTCTATAATCCTGTTACAAATAACTAACTGCTTACCGTCATTGCAACATAGTAGCATGCGTTATTATTACGTCTTTTTATTACTATTATGCACGTCTATCTTTTCTTAATTTCAATTTCCACTTGCATAAATGGTGTAGCTGGTAATTGTAATTTGCACCTGAAATTGAATTTTTGATATTACATATTTTTCACAATTAGGTGACAATTTGTCCTAGTAGTGGCTGCAATTAATATGCAATATGCAGGTCATTAATGATTTGTAATAAGTCTTCCAGAGATGTGCCTGGATTTTGAGTCCTTTGGATTGTTACCCTAAACCTGTTTCCAAAAGGCATAGGGGCAAGATGAGAAACTGTGCCTTCACCTTTGGCACTTGTAAATACCAACAAAAACTTGGAATTTTTGCTACTTTACCATAATTGACATGTTCATACAATTATTATTGATGATACACAAGTGTCAGAGTCATTCTCGTTTTGTATAAATAATTAAACATGATCACGGTCACCCATCATAAATTAGCAAAACTTGATACTTCAACCCGTTAAAAAGTCTTTAATGGTAAAGTTATGAGTGAGTAAAGTGTAAAAAAATGTGTAAAATTTTTTTAGGAGGCCGAGGACGTAATTACACACACACTTTTAAATGAAATCTATAGGTCAATATTTTTCTAAACGTGTAGGTATTCAAATATTGCAATGCCATACGTGCCAATATATAATAATAAGTACTTTTAATGATAATGAGTAAGTGTGCCATAATCATCATCCTCTCGTGTATTGCAATGACATCCGAAGGGTTTGCTAATGATGGATTTGACACTTGCAGAAAAAAAAAGTATCTATCTTCTAAAAAAGAAGACTGCAGCGTCATCATCTCTCTCCCTTCCTTTGTTGTATAGATAGAGAACTTGTAGAGAAGTTTCAGATATTTTATTGAAAATATATGTGTCAAGAAGACTTATGACTTGAGCCTTCTTTAAAAGTCTCTCTCTTCTCTAGAATCTTGTGTAGAGACAAAGTATTTTAGATGTAAAAGAAAACCTTCATTCCAGAAGTTTTAGGTCCATCGAAAGGGACTTATATGACCACTTTACGATAACTTTTGAATGGTTTATCCGATTTCAACGCAATCTATGTAGACTTGTCTCTTTAGATGTATGTATGGCCTAAGAAATTAATGTGCAATATTTATGGCAATTGCAATCCATTAGGAATATTGTATGTCTACATTACAATTGCAGTGTGATATAGAAAATATCTACAAATTGGTTTTGGTTTTGAATTATTGATTCTGTTGTACGCTTGTACCACCCCTACCTCCAGATACAAACTAAACACTGCGAATTCTCAATGTACCCCAAAACCAATCATTTGTATTTGCAGGGGGTGGGTGGGGGGAGACGACGTCTCTATAGACTTGCGTTTGTCATTTGAAGCTTTGAAATCTGTAGAATCGGAATGCATGCAAAAAACCAACCCCATTCATCCATATCAAGGCGCAAATTGTGTCCAAATGTAGCGAAAAGATTCTCGCAAAAAATGACCAGAATCTGTTTTCGGCGTGATTAAATTCTAAATCGTTTCTATGTTGTTCACCTCTTTCGAAACCATTGTACTTTTTTTGGAAAAAGCACAAGCGTGAAAGGTTGAAATTGAAAGGAATTAATTACATTAGACGCTCTACTGTATTAACTGCATCTACATCTTGTCCTAATAACATACAATACTTGAAACACTCCTCTGTCCTTGATAGTTCAGGCTCATCTCGTCGTGGGACATCGGATTTGGTAGATTAATGGGGAATGTTAATTTCACAGGACGGATACAACAACAATCTGCAGCAGCAATGTCCAATCGAGGTGACGGTGACCAAAGTGGCCCTTCTCTTGCACCACCACCACCACCAGTTGCATCCCCAGAAGAGGAGGAGGAATGTACTATCTGTTGTGTCAGCTATGCTACGGAATCCTCTGATTGGAAGGTGAGTTTAAATTGAAGGGCTTTTGATGAATGGCTGAAACAATTTGTCTTTCGGTATAGGTTTTGAAATGCGATCACAAGCTGTGCACTGTGTGCAGCAAAGTTCTACAAAAAACCGAAAGCACCATGTCCGGCCAACGCCATGTTTTCCTGAAATGCCCATTTTGCAACGTGTGTGACGGCGTGGAGATTGGAACTTGTCCAAATGGAAGCATGACTGTGACAAAACAGGCTCAATCTGCTGCCGGTTATGAAGGATACCCAAGCATCCGCATCAAATACACAGTCTATCAAGGACGCTATTATTTAAACCGCACAGTCTACCTCCCAGACACTCCAGAAGGAAACGAAGTACTTGGACTCCTCCGAATTGCGTGGGATCGACGACTCTGCTTCTCTATTGGCGACTCAGTTACGACTGGTGAGAAAGACGTTCTTGTCTGGAACATCCACCACAAGACTGCCTTGCATGGAGGGGTTGAGGATCATGGATACCCTGATCCAACGTATCTTACACGTGTGAAGGAAGAGCTCAAAGAGGTTGGAGTCCAGTAGAACTATATTTTTTGAGTAGAATTTGATACATTTGTTACACCCACTGTTCCAATCAATGTATTTTATTACGAATGAAATAATTGCAGACCATAATAAATGTCTTTTGTGAAACAGCAAAATATCCATGAGCTTTCATTTATACTTTATGTTAGCTTTCACTTCTCCATGTCTCTCATACCCGGGTCACCTCTACCACGTCCGCACCCGCGTCTGCATCAGAAAGAGTGAATAGAATTTTGTCCAACTTGTGTAAGTTTTTGTGTTGTCAACCATTTCTACGTCTTTATCCAAGACGGATTTTGTAAAAACTTTAAAAAAGTGAAGAAACCACAAACCACACTGTCAATGCAAATGTCTTCATTCTTGAACAAAAGGAGTTTGAACAAATAAGTGAATTGGTCATAGTCAAGTAGTGTATTGAATATCGAGCTGGTTTGGAACGTTAGAATATATTGGACTTCAACTACATCATCACCCTTCTGGAATGTCTTCTGGAAGACTCATCGAAGCTGCTAAGAGGACGGATATGAGCCTTTCGGCTGAGCTGTCTACTCCTCCGGGTTGGGATACCCACTACAACCAAGCCCTTGGACACCCTGCGCCATTTCTCAAGGTGAAGATTGACCCTGGTTCGAGGGAATTCCAAGTCCTCCAAGACTTCATAGGACCCGGGGCTTGTCAAATCAAAAACATACATCGCGTCGTAAATCCGAAGCTGTGGAGAAGGTTCTTAGCCACGCGGAAGGAAATCATTTGCGAAAAGTCATTCAACGGTGGGGTTCTTCGTTCTTTGGGAATGGGAGATGGCGAGCTTACGAAAAGGGCCAAGAGTCAATTGAACCCTCATTTTCCAGCTTACGCCGATAACGTGGCCCTCCTGTTCCACTGCACAAGAGGAGGAAGCGTCGATGCTATCCTGAGTGAAGGCTTAGATGACAGACTGGCCCACGGTGGATCTTACGGAAGGGGGATTTATTTTGCCGATGACCCTGCAAAGTCTTTGGCTTATGACGGGACTGGGGGAACACTCTTCATTTTTGCTGTATACCTCGGCGACCTCTGTCCTGCCCCTGGTGGCACAATAACCAGAGAACCAGCCAAAGAAGACACACACAAGAGGAGTCAGATGGATCTATTCTTTGACTCTGTTTTGGGTGGACATGATGGCTACAACGAGTACGTGATCTTCAGTCGTCATCAGTGCTGTCCTTTGTACATGGTGTCCTGTCAGAGTACTGGACAAGCTGGTTCAGGCCCGTACGACTTTACCATTCGAAGAAAGCCACCTCACTTTGCCTGGATTGCGAATGCATCAGTTTCAGATCATCGTTGGCCCTTCCTCGCAAAAATAGTTTTCCAGGAAATGTACCCCCCGACTCCACAACCGGTTACGACGACTGACATTCCGCTGACAAAATGGACGCCACCCGAAAAAACCATTCAGGACTACCTGAGTGAATTTATTTTGATGGGCTTCACCAACGATGAGGAGAACAAAGTCATTCTGTCTCGATTCAACTATAATTTCTTATTGGCTCTGGACCACTTGGAAGAATACGGTTACGACAACGGTGCTCATGGGGGTTCTAGTGGACCCAGTTTTCAAGACGATTCGACGTTGGCTGAAGTGAACTCAAACATTGACGAAGAGGAACAATTGCAGTTGGCCATAGCGAACTCGTTACTCGATTCCCACAGGTTTAAGGAGACACTTGGCCAAAGAAACCGTTCCGGTCAAGTGGCAACAAGAGTTGCGACAGCAAAGCAAGAAGAAGTCTGTTGTGGTTGTACCAGATCAACAAATCTGAAGGTGGGTATGTACAATATAGCAATATAAATGTTTTCAATAATGAATACAAAATTCGTCTTTTCTAGGTTTTGAAATGCGGTCACAAGTTGTGCAATTGGTGTACACAAGTTCTCCAAAAAAGTGGAAGTACCATGTCCGGCCAACGCCATGTTTTCTTGAAATGCCCATTTTGCAATGTGTGCGACGGAGTGGAGATTGGAACTTGTCCAAATGGAATCATGGCTGTGACAAAGAGATCCCAGTCTGCGGAGGGCTTCGAAGGATACCCAAGCATCTGCATCCGGTATCAAATTTCACAAGGGCCTTATCTTATCCACCGCACGGCCTTCCTGCCAGACACTCCAGAAGGGAACGAAGTACTTGGACTCCTCAAAACTGCATGGGATCGACGACTCTGCTTCGCAGTTAACCCTTCCTCAACGATGATGATTGGTGAACAAACCATCCCTGTATGGAACATTTCCCTCAAGACTGCCTTAAACGGAGGGGTTTGGACTAACGCCTATCCCGATCCAATGTATCTCAAACGTGTGAAGGAAGAACTGAAAGAGCTAGGGGTCCAGTAGCAGTACTACTACTGGAATAGAATTTGATATATTCTTGAAACTTTGGTTTAACATTTTGCTTTACTTACACAGTCTTTCAATCCTCGTCCCAAGTAAGAAAATATTACCAGTTTAATGCTCTAACAATTACAACTTACAACCATATTTGTCTCTGCTAAATCAACCTAAAATGTTTTCCATATTGTGACAATGATAATGATGGTATAAATAAAATACTTGAAAAATGTAACAATTTGTTTTAACGACCCCTACCTACCTCCAGAAAGTAGTTGTAAATCTCAAGTCACCCATAACCTTTCAATTGTATTAACTCTCTTTCCACGCAATCAATGTTCTAACAACCCCTACACGTACTCTCTACCTACCCTAATCGAAATTATGTAAAATATTACAATTACAACCAATCATGAATTGCCTATGATCCCATTACATGACATGTCCTGTATCAAATGGTATTTCATTTATATTTCCATGCTTTTTAGGTTCTCTTTCGTATCCATTCATACATGTTCCTTTTGTAAACCTTCCTCCCTTTCTTTCACAATAATTTTGTGATCCAACTCCATTCATTGAATTGAAATCACAGTTATTATCACTGACGAAAAAAGAGAGATTGAAAAAGCAAGTTCACAAATACCGGAAAAGACCGTGGCCGGAGTCACCTTCAGGTACAAAAATTACCAATTCAGTTGATGTGACCCGGTTGGAACCAAACATTTTTGCAACTTTTTTTTCTTTCTTGTTATAGGATTGTAGGAAAGGTTGCCACTTGCCTCATCTCAAGCACTCAGTCAAGATGATGAATGTCTCCTCCACTTCGGCAGGTAGCCTGGGTTTGAATCATCAGCGACAACTACCTTCTGGAATGCCTCCTGGGAGACTAACGGAAGCTGCTAAGAGGACGGATATGCGACTTTCCGCTGAATTGGCAACTCCACCGGATTGGAATGACCACTACAAACAAGCCCTCCGACATTCTGCGCCATATCTCAAGGTGAAGATTGACCCTGCTTCGAGGGAGTTCCAAGTGCTTCTAGACTTCATTGGTCCAGGGGCTTGTCAAGTCACTGAAATAAATCGTGTCGTCAATCCAGCATTGTGGAGAAGGTTCTTGGCCACGAGAAAGGAACTCATTTGCACAAAGTCCAACAACATCGATGTCCTAGGGGCTTTTGGAATGGAGGATGAAGAGCTCGCCAACAGAGCAGCATCCGAGCCATTGAATCCTGATATGCCCCAGTACGAGGACAATGTGGCCTTATTGTTCCATTGTACAAGAGGAAAGGATATGGATGCTATTCTAAGTGAAGGGTTGGATGACAGACTGGCCTCAAGTACTGGAGCGTACGGGAAGGGCATCTATTTCGCGGACGATCCTGCAAAGTCCCTAACCTACGACGGCACGGGTGGAACGCTCTTCATTTTTGCAGTGTATCTCGGGGACTGTCGTATAACCCCTGGAAGTGGCATCATTAGAGAACCAGCAAAGTCAAAGTCGCAGAAAAGAAGTCAGATGGACTTGTTCTTTGACTCCATTTCGGGTGGACATGGTGGTTACAATGAGTACGTGATATTCAACCGTAGTCAGTGCTGTCCTTTGTACATGGTGTCTTGTAAGAGTACAGGGAAAGCTGGCTCAGGCCCGTATGACTATACCATTCGAAGAAACCCACCTCCATTTGTCTGGGTGGCGAATCCAGCAGATAAGCCCGACTACCCTTGGCCCTTTCTCGCGAAAGTAATTTTTGAAGAAATGTACCCTCCAAACCCACCACGGAAAGTAGAAAAGAAGCTTCCTCAGCCAAAATCGATCCCATCCGAAAGAACAATTCAGGAGCACTTGAGTGACCTTTGGACGATGGGCTTCACCAATAATGAAGAGAACAAAGCTATTCTGGCCCAATTCGACTACGATTTCCCATCAACTGTAAACCACTTGGTCGAGATCGGCTACGACCCAAGTGCTCAGGGCGCTGTAGGTGGATCCACATTGAAGGAAGGGAGAACAGAGGCTTCAGCAATCGATGATGATGTGAACATTGAAGAAGAAGAGGAGAAACTATTCAACTTGGCTGTACAGTTCTCCTTGCAATATTCCTAGAATTTTGGAGGACAAAGGCAATCGACGATGATAAAAGTGTAAAGGAAGAGTTAGGGGTACAGTAAGACCAGTTGGTAATTTGTACTTCTTGGACCTGCAATATTTTTAACCTGTCCCAATATTTTTTATGCCTGTAACTGCATTTAATACGTAATCTAATCTCAACGTCTTGTGTGTTCATTTGGGCCCGTGTGATGATAGGTTAGAGTCTTCTTGTATACGTTTCTGTAAGTGTAAAATATGATTTCCCGAAAAAGTCTTACTGTAATAAACTAAACAATGATGATATAATGCAAAAGGAAAATATTACAATTGTAGAAACAAATTGTTTGTAATTCAATCCCAAACGATCGCGTATAGAATCAGAGTTTCTCTCATTCTATACGCGTCGGGTTGCCTCCACCACGTCCGCACTACACGGCGTCTCAATCTGACAAATGAAAAATGGAATTTTGAAAAAAATATTTTCAATGGAAAACATTGTGAGGGTCACAATGTTTTCCATTCCAACGGAACTTCGCCAATTCCAATTTAGATGTCATTTTTGTGCAATTCATCATGGTAATAACAAATGTAATTTTGCAAAGATTCATTCATTCATATTCGCAACTCATTTCGAATTCGAAGAAACCTTTCAAACTCTTTAATCAAACTAGTCTCTCTCGCATCACATCTTAATAAAGATGCCCCCACGAAGGATCCGCCCAAAGACCCCGTCCAAACCCGCCATCCATCCTCCAGAAGGAGATGGAGAAGAAGAAAAGGAAGGGGAAGAAGAACCACACCCACCACCAGGACACTCTGCACACTCTGCACATACAGCAAAGAAGCACCACCCACCCTCCAAGCACGCCATCACCTCCACCCGTTCTACCTTCGAAGTAGGAGAGGAAGACCAAGAACACCATCCACCATCATCACGACCTGCAGCACGAAAGTCTGGCCTACGTAAGGGCGCCCCCTCCAAAACCACCATAACTCCAACCCCTTCTACCTTGGAAAGTGGAGGAGAGCGACCCAAACGAAAATCACGCCAAAAAAAAGTCTCCGGCATAAGCATCGCATCAGGATTAACCACCACCCATTCCTCAGAAGACATAGAACACGAGCACACCCACCTCCACGGGCACGTCAATGAAACGGACCCCTCCATCCCCCCAACAGCCACCCCCTCCGTGGCCAATAACACCCCTCCTTCAAACGACCCCACAACCCGTCGGATCCTAATTAACAAACCCCAACTGGAAAAGTACAAATCCAACTTCGTCCGTACCTCAAAATACTCCATCCTCACCTTCCTCCCTCTGTTTCTCTACGAACAGTTTCGTCGTCTCTCCAACGTCTTCTTCCTCCTCACCGCACTCTGCCAGCAGATCCCGGATGTGTCCCCCACGGGGAAGTTCACCACGGCCATGCCCTTAGCTGTCATCATTTCAGTTTCGGGGGTGAAGGAAGCGCTGGAAGATAAGAAAAGGCACAAGGCGGACAAGAAAACCAACAACGCGGATGCGCTCGTGCTGAAGAGCAACACTTTCCAGACCACAAAATGGGAAGACGTGGCCGTGGGAGACTTCCTCAAGCTGGAGAACAACTCGTTCGTCCCCGCAGACATCGTCCTGTTCTCTTCAAGCGAGCCGATGGGGATGGCCTACATCGAGACGGCTAATCTGGATGGTGAAACGAATTTGAAATTGAGACAAGCCCTCCCCATCACTTCAAAGATAGGTGAAGAGGAATTTTCCAACCTCCAAGGCTCCATCGAATGCGGGGTTCCAAACCGACACATTTACGAATTCACGGGCAGCTTGCAACTAAACTCTGAAGAAGAATTGAACCCCCTCGGCCCAGACCAGCTCCTCTTGAGGGGGTCTAAACTCCGAAATACAAAGTGGGTCATTGGATTGGTCGTCTACACCGGACACGAGACCAAACTAATGAAGAACTCTTCAAAGGCACCCTTGAAACAATCAACCCTAGACAAAGCCACAAACTATCAAATCCTCGCCCTCTTCATCACCCTCGTCGCAATGGCCCTAATCTCAACCGTCATGTGGAGCATTGAGGAGAAGAAGAGGGCCTTTTGGTACCTTCGCCCCATGAACACCCCTGTGGAAGAAAAAAGTATCTTTGATGACTTTACAATCTTCAAACAGTTCCTCACATTCATGCTCCTGTTCAACAACCTCATCCCCATCTCCCTCTCCGTCACGCTGGAATGTGTGAGGTTCATGCAGGCAAAATTCATCAACTGGGACAATGACATGTACCATGAGGAGTCGGACATGGCGGCCCAGGCGAGGACCTCTAACCTCAACGAGGAACTGGGACAGATTCGTTATATCTTCTCAGACAAGACGGGGACCCTCACGAGGAACGTCATGGAGTTCAAAGGGTGCACGGTGGGAGGGGTTTTGTACCCTTATGAGAGCCTTTTTCCGGAGGGGACGCCGATTAGGGGGTCGCACATTGCTTCTGATGTTAAAAAGGCGATGGTTTTGAACAGAGAAGTGGCAAAGGGGAATACAGTTGTTCAAGACTTCCTAACAGCCATGGCTGTCTGCCACAACGTCATCCCTGAGAAAATTGAGGAAGAAGGTGTAATGGAAATCATCTACAATGCCGCCTCCCCTGACGAAAAAGCTTTAGTAGAAGGTGCCACCCGCCTCGGCTACGAGTTCGTCGATCGGAGTCCTACCCAAGTGGAGATTAGCGTCATAGGGGAGAGGCGCATCTACGAGGTTTTAAATTTGATAGAGTTCACGAGTCAGCGGAAGCGGATGACTGCTATCCTGAGATGTCCAGACAAGAAGATCCGACTCTACTGCAAAGGGGCGGACTCTATAATACTAGAGAGGTGCATTGGTAAGGACGCCAAAGCACAATCCCACTTGGACTACTTTGCAGCCGAGGGGTTGAGGACGCTCTGCTTTGCCGTGAAGCTTCTGACAGAGGAAGAGTACAAAAAGTGGAACAAGGAGTTTCAACTTGCATCAACAGCAATTAATCAGAGGGAGGAGAAGATCGCGGAGAAGGCTGAAATGATTGAAAAGGATTTGCATCTAATTGGAGCCACCGCAATAGAGGACAAACTTCAAGACTTTGTTCCGGAAACTATAGCCTCTTTCTTAGAGGCAGGGGTGGCAGTGTGGGTTTTAACGGGAGACAAGCAAGAGACTGCCATCAACATTGGGAACTCTTGCAGGTTGATAACGCCTTCAATGGGTGTCTACATCATCAATCAAGAAACAATGGAAGCCACGCTAGACTGCATCAAAGCCTTTCAAAAAGAATTGAATATAAACATTGAAGACATTAAAAAGAAGGGGAAGCATGCCTTTGACAAATCAGAAGATCTCCGCAAAGTTGCAATAGTGATTGACGGGAAGACACTCCTATTCGCCCTGCAAGATAACCTAAAGTTCGACTTCCTTTCCCTCTGTTGCTCCTGTGTGGCGGTCATCGTCTGTCGGGCCGCCCCCATGCAGAAGGCTGAAGTTGTCCAGCACGTTGTGAAGATGACAGGGGCCATCACCCTCTCCATCGGGGATGGAGCGAATGATGTGGCCATGATCCAGAAGGCGCATGTAGGGATTGGGATCTCTGGGAACGAAGGATTGCAGGCAGCCTGCGCAAGTGACTACGCGATTGCGCAGTTTTATTATTTGAAGAAGCTGCTCTTGGTTCATGGGGCATGGAATCATGATAGGATTACGAAAGCCATCTTCTACTCCTACTACAAGAACATCACCCTCTACATCATCGAACTGTGGTACGCCATTTACAGCGCGTGGTCCGGGCAGATCGTCTTTGACCGGTGGGTGTTGACGTGCTACAACCTCGTCTTCGTCTGCATGCAGCCCCTTGCAATTGGTATCTTTGAGCAGAACTGCAGCATGGCGTTGAGGATGCGGTTCCCTGTCCTGTATTTAGCCACGAGCAATGGAGCCTTCAACCTTGGGAAGTTCTTTTTGTGGCTTGCAAACGCTGTGCTCCACTCTGCAATGATCTACTGGATGACGATGGAAGCATTTGCTAATGGCACGATTTGGTCAAATGGGAAGGAAGGGAACTACCTCGTCATGGGGAGCAGCATCTACACCTACGTTGTGGTGGCAGTGAGCCTGAAGGTTGGGCTGGAGACGCGGTCGTGGACGATGTATACCCATGTCTCCATCTGGGGGTCCATCGTCCTGTGGTTCTTGTTCTTTATTGGAATCAGCTACATCTGGCCCGTAGGAAACGTTTTGGGAAACGAGATGTTTGACGTGGCAGGGGAGACGATGACCAGTTTGGTCTTTTGGCTGTGTCTCATCGTTGTTCCAGTAGCCACGCTCATACCGGACCTGCTCTACAAGACGGTGGGGAGGACGCTTTATCCGACGTTGCAGGATGAGTATTGCGAGATGGAGGGGAGGCTGTCTGTTTCTGAAGAGGGGAAAGATGTTCCGGATGCAGAAGAGGTGAAGCCTCCGCCACCACATCCACCACCACCACACCACGATGTTAGTGGGGCCCCCACACCCACTGAATCATCCTCTCAGTCAGTTCAGGAAGAACCAAATGATGAAACCACTGAAGGTGAAGGTCCAAAAAAGAAGGTCCTCCGGCGTAAAAAAAAACCACCAGTCAGACGCCCCTCTCAAAAAAGGCTCTCCTCAAAGTCCATCACACACCTCACCCCCACAGAGCAGGAGGCCCTCCTCTTCTCCGCCCAGCTCGAGAGGGCACAGGCAGGGCCGAAGGTCTTTGTGTTCTGCCCTGAGAAAAAGACACTCGAGGAGAAGAAACTCGCAGCCATGAGACATGCGGTGGATGATGTAGAGAGCACGAGTTATGGGGACTTTGGAGGCGTTGCTGAGGCTTTGTCAAGTAAGAGTCAAGTCGATGGTCCAAGATGGTCGGTCTTTTCCAGGATTTGGAACAGGAGGACGAGGAGGGAGGAGGAGGATGTTCAAGTTTCCTGTGACACGGCGGAAAAGACTACGAGCACAGTGGATTTGGAGGGCAATGAGAAGACGGAGGAGGATGGCGACAGCAGTAGTGAGGAGGAGGTGGAATCGAATGGGAGTGTTGATAGTCAGGAAGAAGGGGAACTTCAGGCGGTGGCATGATATTTTTATGGTTTTTTAAATGTTTGATGTGGAAATGATGAAAATGAAAATAATGATTTGATGACGAGAGAAAATATACTAACTTTATTGCCCGGAAGTCGGTTCGGACGTTGATAGCGTCATTGAATTGGGGTTAGTTGAGACAACAAAACTTTTAAATCATTCCCGCTTCGGATGATTGAATGTCCATTGTTGCGTCGTCTCTGCTTTATTGACCATTGTTGATTGTCCTTCGCCAAAAACTGTGTTTTTCATAGCGTCACTCGATAAGTCCAAATGGGGTAAGCTGAGAAAGCTTTGTTTCTTTTATTCATTGCAAAAAGTTCAAATCAATTCAGAATTCACGGTGTGTTGTTCATTGTCCTCTGTCCGACACTTCTCATTATCTTAAATTGTCTTAAAAACTTAAAAATGACCCTCCCGATGCTCCCTGTCCTCTCCGTGACGAGGGAGGAGGTGGACTACGTCGCGACTGAGACGGTCACGCCGTCAAATCAAGGGTCTTCTTCTGAGGCCTCCTCGTCCCAGGGGAAGACGACAGTGACGGAGAAGTGGCACAGCCAAAAGATCAAGATGGCCACCGTCCTGAAGACCTTTGACTGGATCCCCTTCGACCCTTCCCTTCGGACGGACAATATTCTCTTCAAGATGCACTACATGGTCTCCGTCCTCTTCATCGCCCTCGCCTTCTACATGTATGAACATGTCATCTTCACGTTTGACGTCATGTCCTGCATCTTCTCCGGAGAGATGGCTGGGGAGGAGTGGAACACGGCTTGTTGGGCGAACTCCATCTACACGATTGAACGTCATGACCTAGGTAAGGATGCATAGGTGTCCTAAGGTGTTTTATTGACGTTTGTTTCTTTTTTCAGACGCCCCATGGATCCCTGGGAAGCCGGGCGTCGTCGGCTTCACTGACCTACTGTCCGAGGCTAAGGTCCGATACAATAAGTACTACCAGTTCACCCCCTTTATCCTCCTCATCCAAGTCATGATCTTCGTGACCCCTCACTACCTCTGGAAGTGGTGGGAGAGTGGGGTTGTGAAGGCGGTGAGTGAGGGGCTAAAAGGACCCATCGTTGATGTCGATGAAGAGGATCTGTTGAAGAAGAAGAAGCAATTGGCGTCCTACATCTTCGCGAATTGGGGATACAACTCCTTCTACGCCATGTTTTTCCACTTCTGCGAGCTCCTGAATCTTCTTGGCGTCATTTTCCAACTGTACATGATTGACGCCATGACCTACAACACTTTCACGAATCAAGGGCACCTGGCGGCGGTGCGGTCACTCTTTGAGCCTAATCCTGTTCAATACTCTGCAGGAGAAGATGCTTTTGATGATGATGCTATGGTTCAAGAGGACCCTTTTCAAAAGGCCTTCCCTATTCTTGGAAAATGCACCGTCAACACTGTGGGACCGAGTGGGAATGTCATTCCTCATTCTGGCGTCTGCTCCCTTCCCCTGAACCTTGTGTCCAAGTGGTATTTCACCATGATGTGGTAAGCCAGTATTTATATTTGTCTAAAAAAGAGGGTTTTGATTGTTTTTATTTACTTTCTTAGGGTTTATCTGTCAATTCTGGCAGTTTGGGGAGCGATTTGGATGGTGTACCGAGTGGCAGAGATTTTTGTTCCAAAACTTCGACTATGGGAAATGAAGGATGCTTCAATAGATGACAATGATGAGGATGACCCATCGGAATGCTCAACAATGGAGAAAATTCTAAAGAATTCGGCGTATGGAGATTGGTTCTTTCTCACTCTACTTCGGAAAAATGTGGATGCGGCCGTTCTCAATCATGTCCTCAGGCTAGTGTGTGAGGAAATGAAAGAGCGAAAGGAATTCATTTTTGTCAAGTAAAGTTTTAAGTTTGCAGTTTTTATTATTTCAAAACATGTCTAAATACCTAAATGTACAAAAGTATAAGTAGGCACATAAGAAATGTTAGGAAAGTAAGTTTATGTTTAATGAATTAGTCAATAAAACCTAAAAAACACACCTCTTATTCTTCTTATCTTTTTCTTTTGCCTTAACTTTCTCTTCTGGTCGTCTCTTCT
>JAQGCL010000035.1:0-33960 GCA_034699605.1 Isotomiella paraminor | reverse complement strand
AATGCCTTATTAAAATTGGATGCCCAGCCAACATTAAGGAATGTTAGAAAGTTGGAAATTTCGTCAAAACCATCTGCGTTGCATCGACTGGTCAAATGTTTTCCAAATTTGGTCGAGTTGACGTTGACAGTCCTCGTCTCTGAAAGACTAAATGTCCAGGACGATGTGCTGCCGGAGTTGTTGAATATGTTTCACATGTTACCGAGATGGAGGTGCGTGACCAAAGTCAAGGTGAACGTTGGTGGTGTTTTGTCCATCCGCCAGCTGACCCAGATTCTGGAATGTGTGGGCAATGGATACTTTGAAACGGGTGAGTCAATTTGTATTAAATTTCTTGAGTAAATAAGTTACATATTTACATGGCTTATGGATAGCGATGCAGGATTTGGAATTTTGGGCCGAAGGTCAGGAGATCAATTTATCTCCCCTAGAACGGCTGGGAACGCTATTCGGAATCGATCAGGTGGAAGGCCGACTGTTACCGATGTTGAAGTGGACGAGGAACATGAACAAAGTCCGGTTTGACAATATTGTGGTATGTCTTATAAATACTGTCGCTATTGTTGGAAGGCACAATATCAGACGAAATTGTTTTGTGCAGATGTCACCTGGCACGGACATCACGGACAGTTTGACACAATTCATTCAACAGAACCAGTTACCCATACATTTCTTCAACGATAACGGCGACAATGCGTAAATCCAATGTGAATGGGGCTCATCTTCGTTATATTACATTAGTCGTTGAACAGAATACGAGTTTTATTAGGTATATCTACCTAATAAATTCATTCCATCATTCTACTTGCCCTAATTTGGACGTTGGCATTACATAAACCAAACAGCACTCCGGATTGACTCAATGAAGCTTTGACAAAAATCCAGGATACTTTGTATCCCTGGTAAAGAAAAATTGCCGCATAAAACTACTCAGGGACTTCTCCAGAGCCAAACAACGTTTTTGTGCTTTGTATAAGCATTGCAGGTTTAAATGCAAACTGCGCGATTGCTGTTTCCTCTATCTGCAAGAAGTGTGTGTGGATGGTTTCACGCAGCTCGGCTATACACACGGAGATATAGTGTACTTCGAGGCTGCTTGCTATACATTTGCATTGCTACTTCCACCCTTCACAGCTCCAGTTGAATTACTCTTCCCACATGTTCAAGTTTTGTAAACGTCTTTCTTGAAACATCAAAATTAGAATTTAGTTTTGACAATTAATTATTTATTAAATGATAATTAAAAATTGTGAAGAAGCAATTTTGCGAACAGTGTACCAAACTACCAGGGTCAAATGTATTGACCTGGCAGCAGGAAGTGTCGGATGAACCCGCGGATTGCAGGGTTTTTAATTAGCCTTGGCAAGAGTTTGCATCCTCCCCGCCTCCGGCCTGCGGAGCTAACAAACCAGAGTACACATACAGGGCAGATGCCCAGTAGTTAAGACACTTGGGGGACAGGGTGGAGTGGAGTTGGGTTACAATTCCTGTAAGCCTCGAGCCTCTTCAGCCGTAGCCTCCCCTCACCACTACGCGGCCCTGTCCCGCAATGTCACCAAGACCTACGCTTGCTCTCAGGGCTGGTTTCGCCGCCAAGCCAGGGGTTCGGATCTGGGGTTCCCACCTTCCCCGGAGATGTGGGTGTGTTCCCTGTCAAAGCCCTCCACGGTTAAAAAGGACCTTGACTAGGGCCCTCCTCCCACACTCTGGCAGTGAGCCCCTCCATCTCCTCCCCCCGACCTGACCTGCTAACAGCAACCCCTTTTTAGGGTGGTGTGCGAGCACGAGAGCCAATCCTCCTCCACCTCCCCACTCCAGATCCCCGGTCCCAGGAGCGAGTGAGCCCAGGGGTACTGGATGGCGCGGTGAGACGACGGAGAGGAAGGCTCCCGAGCCCACCTTTTAGTCCATCCTAATTTTGTTAAATTTAAGCACTTTTGCACTTTTATTTATTAATTTTTCAATTAATTTCTAAAAAATCTGGAAGAGCACGTTCCTTCCAGTTCAGCTGATCCGCGGGCTCATCGATCGCTCCTCATCGATCCTCTTGTGAAACCCTCTAGATTATCCTGTGAGCACCCTGCTGGTCTCAGCGGGTAGTCACCCCTAGTCTGTCTCGCGACTTCAATTTTGGACTCCTCCCTTCGTGACTCCCTCCCGCTGGTGGGCAGTGACAAGATAGAAAAATGACCACAGTTAAGGCAAGGATGGCACCGACAATACAGTTCAGAACTGTACTCACGAGGGAACCCAGGAGGGAACTAGGGAACGAACAAGGGAGTAGGTATTTCATTTTCAAAGAAGTCCAGGTCCAGGAAGGCATTGACAAGCCAGCCCAGGGGGATCTCACAATGGAATCCGTCAGCTCAGTCAGTAACAAACTCAAATTTGCGCAAGTCTGTTTTTTATGGACTCCCTTGTCAGTGTCATGCTGGACTTGGTCTTCTCCTGAATCCCATTGAGAGTGACATTTGGGATGCCGGAACCCAAGCCTGTTAGTGCTCTTTGGTCTACAAGTTTGTAAATTAGGTAATTATTTGAACCCCAATGGAGTGGCGGAGGAGGAATGCGGTTATGCTTACTCAATTATTTCTACCCTGATTTTCACGTTAACCAAATCTGACTTTCATTGGACATATGTTGGACGTTGGACATTGGAAATTCCTGACCTTCCCGTGGATCTAAGCAACAACTAAAGACTGGCCACAATTGTATACTTACAAGGGAACATTGCTAAATGTCGGACAGCGATTACCATCAAATTAATATATGTTATAATGCTTGGTAACCATGTCCCCTTGGTACCCTTTGTTTATATGAGTGGACCCTTCAGGGGACTCAAGGGAACAACTATTCAAAAATGTCCTTATGTTAAATAGCACGTCATGGAATCAACCAAGTCATGCCACGACAATTCCAAAATTCACCGTAGCGAGGTATTGACGAAATCCCCGAATTTCTCATTACAAGGTATTGGAGTAAATCACTTTTTCTTGCTGGGTGCTACGATGTATATAAAAAATCCGCTTTGAAAACTCAAAAAATCCTTTCCCTGGTCCCTTAAGGGCTCCATTCAGATAAACCATGGGTACCATGGGTACTTTGTCACCATGCCCTACAACATATATTAAATCGAAGAGAATCGCTCTCGGACATGTGCCAATGTTTCCTTGTTAGTTGAGTAGGAAGTTCGGATCACTGCTACCTAGGATCCACCCCTTTTTTAGGTAAATTTTGTGAAAGGTACAACGTTGACCCATGACCCAGCAGCAATGTAAAACAAAAATGATAGTAATATCAGTACACTAACATGGATCTGTTTTTCAACATCGCTTAGTTTATTTTATTTATTTATTTATTGAGTCACGTGACTCAACTTTATGAACCGATTGGTGTCATATTTGTCAATATTCAAATCCAAAGACAATATTCAACAGTTTTAAGTATGTTTGCTGTAACAATAGCTATCAAATACTAAAATTTCCAATGTAAGTAGCAGTAAATGACGGACTTCCAAAATCTTAGTAATCGGATAAATCCCCTCTCGACGTTGTTATACCTACTCATATTTGTTTTACCCAAAGGAAAGTCTTGAATCCCTGAGTTGCTATTTTAAACTATTTATTACTACAAATAATTGACAATGTTGTTGTTATACCGAAATTGTTATCTAATATCGGGTCGGAATATTTGGATTTGAATTCATCTTCTGCAGAGTTTCCTGGCAAAGGGGGCCTAAAAACTCGTCTCGCGTTCCTTCCAAAGTGTGTGCAAATATTTGAGAGTACCTTGCATAGGTGGCGGTCTTCAGTGGCTGCTGATGCGAAGTTCTATATTCGCTTAACATTTTGTTCCCAGGACCTCGACCTGTTCCATCAGGACCAAGTGCACCACTGGTGGCTCTACCTCTATCACTACCTATGTTTCGGCCATTTTCACTACACCTAATTATACCCATGTACCCCATGGCGACCGTTAAATGTCTCGCGTTGGTTCCTCCATTGCCGCCGAAGCCACCACGTGCCCCATATCCCAATAGACCTCCAAGTGAGGTAACATTAATTGGAGTACTTACTTCCAGATTAATAACAAGGCGGTTTCCGCCTGGCCCTCCCTCGGCACCATTACCACCACGCCCTCCAGTACCACCAAGCACTCCGTCTTTGCCAAATATCGTGACATTACTGATGGGATCGCATACACAATTTGCTGTTGGCTGACTGCAATCGTTGCATGTATTAGAGAATACTAATAATTGCATCCATATGTGATTGCCATTCAACCAAATGTAAGTACAATGATTATGGTTGCTGGCATCGAAAGAAATCGGAGGCGCATCGGCACCGTTACTTCCAACAATCCCGACGTTCCCATCACCCCCATCCCCTCCTTCCTGCTGAAACTGGAGGGACGTCATGGAGGGATTGTCGAGATAGATTCCAAAAAATTCCCACCTTTCCCTCCCCGTGCGCCTGCAGCGCCGGGATAACTACCAGGTGCTCCCTTTGTACCACGGAGGTTAATCTGCATGGACTCACTAATGTCCCATATTGGAGAGAGCATGGCGACATCAGGTGACTGCGAAGGGTTAATTGCCGCAGCGTTCAGACTTGCGTCGATATATATTGTATGTCGTGCTATTAAAGCAATGGAAGTGGGGTACTGGTTTGACTGTCTTATACAGTCCAAAACTTTACTGACTGCCAGAGAGTTAGCCTCGAAAATCATTTCTTGTCCGGGTGGAGGACATGGGGGCACAGGGGAGAGAGCAGTGTTCAACATTGTCCTAACTCGGTTAGCGTGCTCAGTTTGTTGTGCCAGTACGTCGTATTCCGACTGGCCAATAAAATCGACCGCCAAGAAGTTTTCTGCGGAGAACTTGTTCCAAACCTTAAAAAGAAAAGTTAATCCTCATGTGAATTTAAATTTCAGAATCACTATCGCCAACCTGAGTGATGACGCCATTTTGACTTCTCCACCAATCCCTTAATCTGAGGTTAGTCTGATCATGGATTTGGTGCCTTTCAACCATCAGCTCATCGAATAGTTTTCGAAGAAATGTGGCAATGTTTGCATCTGATTTTAAGGGTTGAAGTACTATGTTTCTTAAAGGGTCCACCCAGTTCCTTTCCCTCCATCCAAAGTGGTCGCCCAGTGTATCTAAAACCAGGATGTTGGGTGATTCTAGTTCAATTTCTAGACGGCCATCTGAGATCAGCTGGTATTGTCGGTTGTACTCTCGGAAAAATTGCGACGATGCTGCTGTTGGCAACATGGAGAGTAAAACAAGTATTGCATCATCGCAAGCATTGACTTTCCTTAAAAGTTCCCCGTGTGAGTTGGGATGCTCTAGAATCAATTCTAGTAGGATTTCCAGCAACAGGTGGCTTCCGATGGTTAAATCATTCATGGTTTGGTCAAATATTCTCACATCCACCCCATCCCGCTTGACCCCTGCAACCACGGTTGTGGACATTGCTATTATGGGTTGACTTAACTCTCGAAAGTTAAACTCCACGGTGTAGTATGATTTCAGATAATCCATTAAGGACCCTGTCTGAATTAAGTTCTGTCGGTGTTTGTCCACGACATCTTTGTCAAATTTGTCAACCTGCGACATCACTTCATTAAGCACCTGCGACGGACGGAGCGCAGTGTTGTTGACGGCATCGTAGGACGCATGAACCATGAAGTCAACTTTTGACCGAAATCCGTTGACATCTGTACTACCGTCCAGTAATCCTCGAAACCCCGATGCAAAGGAACTCGTGGATTCCGTTGCAATTGATTCCATACGGCTTCTTGCAGTGGCCCTAGCGACTGATGAGGCTACTTCAGACAATTGATTCAATGTATCTTGAAGGAAAACATCCCATTTGTCATTCTTCCAATCAAAAGCAATCCCAAGAATCTCCACCACTCTAGCGGCCTCTGGGTCCACATACGTTGAAATCCTGCCATCCGACAACTGCTGGTAGTCCTCTGCTAGATGCGACAGTAAGTCTGAAAATGAAGAGTATCCCTCGACCAATTGGTTGAAGCGATGGATGGAAGTCACTATCCGACGAAGAATGTTTTCAAACGTCACTTCTTTTTCCATTGAGTTGAATACGTCTTCTTGAATTACTCCTATGAGTGCAATGCCTGCTGCGGTTAGGTCGACTTTAACAACTTCTAACAGTTGCATGTCAATTCTGTCGTTCCGAACAGCGTCGATCAAATTTTGTTTTAAGTCAATGAAAGGTCGCCCTAACTCTCGAAATTCAAACTCCACTGTGTAGTATGATTTCAGGTGATCCATTAACGACCCTGTCTGAACCAACTTCTGGCGGTGTTTATCCACGATATCTTTATCAAATTGGTCAACTTGTGACATCAGTTCATTAAGCACCTGCGACGGTTGTAGCGCAGTGTTGTTGACCGCATCGTAGAACGCATGAACCATGAAGTCAACTTTTGACCGAAATCCGTTGACATCTGTACTACCGTCCAGTAATCCTCGAAATCCAGATCCAAAGGAACTCGTGGATTCCGCAGCAATTGATTCCATACGGCTCCTTGCAGTGGCCCTAGCGACTGATGAAGCCTTCTCAGATAATTGATTCAATGTAGCTTGAAGGAAAACATCCCATTTGTCATTCTTCCAATCAAAAGTAATCCCAAGCATTTCCACCAATCTAACGGCCTCTGGGTCCACAGATGTTGAAATCCTGCCATCCGACAACTGCTGAAAGTCCTCTACTAGATGGGACAGTACGTCTGAGAATAGAAAGTAGTTCCCGACCGACTGGTTGAAGCGATGGATGGAAGTCACAATCCGGCGAAGAATGCTTTCATACGTCACTTCTCTTTCCATTGAGTTGAATACGTCTTCTTCAATAATTGCGGTGAATGCAATGCTTGCTGAAGTTAGGTTCACCTTGGCAGACTCCAACAATTGGATGTCAATTCTGTCGTTCTGAACTGCTTCGAGCAAATTCTGTTTGAAGTCAAGGAAGGGGGCGACCCAGTCTGAGCAACTAAACAGTTGAGTGCCCATCACCTCGTTAATGAAATCCATGAATTGGAGTAGTGACTGTAAATCCGCGCTACCGAATGACCCTGGGGCGAATGTTTCCACTGTCGAAATGCTTAGGTTAACGCATGTTTCTAGCGTTATGTCCGTGTTGTCGACAAACCCAAAGTCCGCAGCTTCCAAATTGTCCATTAGGTATCTCAGTTGGATTTTGTCTGTAGTAGAATCCGTCAGGCCCTGGTACATTGTTCTTAAAAGAAGAATTCCGTCTGTCTCAGCTTTGTCAAATAGACTAGTTATGTTGCTTGTGAAATTGCTGGCGGCCTTTTCCAGAAATATTCGGGAATCTTGGGACAGGGCGTAGCCAAAATCGGCTGAGCTGACGCTAGCATATTTTGTTGTATTCCACACTAAATCCTTCATACCAGTTAATGCCTTTTGCACATCAACATTATCTCTTATGTTTGTGTTATTGTGTTGTCGGTCAATTTCTGGAAAGGCTTGGATGTATGTTGGCCTGAGGAAGCCACCAGATGTGTCTGTTACATTTAAAATGGACATGAATTGGTCAGCAAAAGGTGCACAGTTGCCTACTATGCTGGACTCAAATTCTTCAACGTATTTCTTGTAACGGTAGTACATTGTATCCTCATGCTCCCAACTGCTTCTGGGAACCATGTTGGAAATGAATACAACGCTTTCGGAGAAAGTAGTTGGGTTTGTGAAAAGCTGGCATAGGCTCCCAAGTAATAGTTTAAACCCGTTTGTATCAGTGACGGAAAAATAATTGTGCAACCCAACCACTATTAGTCTTAAACGGTGGGCCTTTAGAAGTACTTGGCGAACAAAGTAAGCGTTCGATATATCAATCGTTACATTTCTGTTGTCGTTGAAGCCAGGAAGGTCGTAAAATGCGGTTATCGCCCCATCCATACTGGATTTGTGCTCAACCAAGTTGGGAAGAAAGGTTTTGGAAACAACTGAGTTCCCAGCTGTTCCTGAATCGTCGTGGATAGTACAGAATGCTTCCGGCGCTGGGGTGCAGGTTATGGGAAGAAGGTTGCTGTCGTTGGCAAGGATTTGTGTCATTATGCTTTTCCCAACCCTTGTTAACCCAATGACGATATTGATGTCCGTTTCCTCGGTATGGGGAACTTCCTCATTAGTAACAAAGTCTAACAGCTCTCGAAAGCATTCATCAAATCCGGACTCAGTGCAATTAAGTTTAGGTGTTTCTATTGTATACAATAAAGCCATTTTAAAGTAACATGCAGTTGAATTTGCCAATGGTTTACCTTCAGCAGGGTACATGAAGTTGCCGAGATCATCATCAGGTGGTACCTGAAACATAGGAGAAGTTAACTTCAGACAGGTTTTCAAAGATCTAGAACAGATTGACCTGTGTGCCTGCTTCGGGATTGACTAGAATTTTGTCTGTTTGAGAGTCTTTACCAAAATAAAATGTTCGATACCTCAATCTTAATTCTTGAACCCTACTGATTGGAAGTATGGCAATGGTTACGAATGACATATTTCCGACGGTGAAATCAGTACGATGAAGTATCGCGGAGACTCAATAAAAACCCATAGTGCCCCCTCCTTTTTAGAATATTTGACTTATTATTATCTATTGCCTATGCTTTCTGTCAACTGAAGACATACTTTGATTTGAAGAAAAGGTTGCTCAGGACCAAACGAGTTAATTAGTTTAAAGCTAATTTATCAGCTGAACTAACAATGCTGACAACCTAATTTTGAATATTCCGTAACTACGTAAGATTTGGGCTAACTTCCCGTATCCCTAGTGTAACACTAAAACATACGAGTACTTACCGGTACTAGATCCCCAAAAGCAATGCCAACGAGAAATAGAACTACACACTTTCGAAGGACTTCTTTCATTTTCAAAAATTTCAATGAGGATTTGTTGATGATTTTGAACAATTCAAAAGCGACAGTGAGATTTGAAAAGGTCTGCAGGAGACTTTTATAGGTTTCTTGTCTCATGTCTTAAAATCAATCAAGTGGAACAATTGTACCTTTATATGTAATTATTCCAGGTATTTATGACGCCGATTTATTTAAGTCACACGCTTATTCTCATCGGTCAATGTCAGCAAGAAATTACGCCGTGGCTCACATTAGCAGCAGCTCAATAACGGTGCCTAAAAAATGTCAGTAGGGTCAGTCAGCAATTTGAATGATAATCCTTAATCCCAGTACGATTCAGTGAATTCTGAAAACAATTATGACGCGCATAGCTTGCAGTACATTCGGTTTGCAATGTGACTCCCATACCACCACATAATCATATTGCCTGTTTACTGTAATCGGGTACATTCTATCAAGCAAATTCATTGAATTCAGAGAGATGGATTATAGACTTAGGGAGACCAAAACTGGATAGATCAGTCATATGAGGATTGGTGATGGATTGATGATGACAATAATCCATGAAAAATATCCGCACCAATGTTGATTGGGGCTTAGCCTTTCAACCCCCCTAGCCTTTAGGTTTAGGACTTTGCAGCAACCGAAAATACTGCAACTCGTGCTGCTTCATGGTTCGTTGGTCAAGCCTATTGTTTGATTTGCTCCACTGTAAGCCGAAGGATAAATCCAACGTCGATAAAAAAATTAAAATCATGATCCCAACCATTCTGCACATGACCAAAGTCTTGGGCAGGGGTAGACTGATAAAACTGAATTTCTATATTTATGTAATGCCTGACCCATTACTGTCTTGACTTAGGGAGGTCAAAACGGAAGCAGTCATACTAAAACTTTTTCTAACATAAGCAGGACTTATTACACACGCCAGCTTTTAAACAGCTGGTCGTTTCCGTGTTGGCGTATAGTGGGACGGGGGTAGGATAATATGGGGGAGACCACATTGATATCGGTAGGTCTCCCTCAAATGAAATGAAGAAAACTTGATTTATTTTGATTCTTATCTTAATTTCATTCATCTTGCTGCTTCCCATACTGTATATAATTTGTTTGTACTGGGCGTTTGGCCAGATCTGGCCACTTTTATTCACCTGGTTCCATCACGTTCTAAAGGAGCTCCGTGGTTTATACAAGTGGTTTACTTGATTTCAAATGGCAAAGCTAATCTCGAGGGAACTGATTGTGAGATTCGGATTTCGTTGCATTCAAATAGCACCACATCACCATACCACTTGTAGTGGCATCAGGTAGCCAAGGTTCTCTCCTCATGTGTCCCTCAGCTTCAACCACCTCATCTGGTAAATCCAGAATTGAACGATAACGATTACAGTGTGGTCATGATAAAAATGATTAGATGCACAAAAATTGCAGTAATGCAGTAATACATATTGTGCCTCTCGTTTCGGACTCGTTCAACTTATTATCATTTTAATGCACTATATACATTCAAGTTCACGGTTGCCAGTATTATCCTTGTCCTTGCACATATCTTGGTGTATTACTATTCTATGACTTTAAAATCTGAATAATTGTTTTTGTGATGTGTAAAAAATGGAGTTGTTTCAAATATGTTTTATTGCAAACCATGAAATCGATTTATTCCAAAACCAATCGAGTTCCACGTAACCCATACTTAAAAGGAAGAATGGTTCATTCAATTCTTCACTCCGGCTAGTTTCGCCATTCCGTAAAAGTTAGATGTATGGTCAGCCATTAACTTCTTTGGACAGTCAAACTCCACAATCTTTCCGTTCTCCAAAACCAAGATCCTGCACATAATGTTTACAGCATGGTGCAATTAATAATTGCAACACCTTTGAACCTTACCTTGAAGAATCCATAATGCTATGAATTCTATGGGCAATGGTAATCACGGTTCTGTCTACAAACTGCGTCCTCATGGTATTCAGAATCAATTCGTCAGTCTTCACGTCCACCGCTGCTGTAGCTTCATCAAGTACAATAATGTTGCTCTTTCGAAGGAATGCTCTAGCTAAGCATACCAATTGACGTTGCCCAGAGCTAATAGTTAAAAAGTCAGATGAGATGTGTACAGGGACGATTTTCATACCTGAAGCATGATCCTTCTCCATACACCTCAAAATCCAATCCCTCAGGCAGCGTTTCAACGTAGCTTTTCAAGTGTGCAGATTCAAGACATTTCCAGATTTCAATTTCAGAAGAATTGTCGAATGGATCAAGGTTCATTCTTAGCGTACCAGAGAAGAGTACGGGGTCCTTACAAAATTTTGATTAGGTCAATGCAAAATAGGTTACTTATTTGTTGCTGACTGCAAGTTGCCTTACCTGGGGAATTATTGTAATACTGGACCGGAGGTCATGCAGACCAAACGTTGTGATGTCATGTCCGTCAATACAAATGGTTCCACCAGCAGGTTCGATAAGACGGAATAATGCCAACGTCAACGATGACTTGCCTGCGCCTGTCCGTCCAACTATTCCAATCTGTATAATAATATTTGTATTATCATTAGTGGCACATTAGGAGTACGAGCGAGGGATCATATGGTATACCTTCTCCCCTGGAAGAATTCGACATGTAATACACTTTAGCACCAAGTCCAATCCATTTCTGTATCGTGTCTCATATTTTTGGAATACAACTTCTCCACGTTCAGGCCAGTCCTTCGATGGTCTTTTTTTCAAGAACCAAGCCGCTTCCTAAAACAGCGGAATGAATATCTCAATTTATCAACTATAAAACTGTATGAACTACTTGTGGAGTATTGCTGAGCTCCGTTATTCTCTCCGCGGAAACAACATTGGTTTCCAGTTCACTCATCAGCTTTACCAAAAATTTAAGCTGCTGGGTGATGGCTAGTGACGATGAGATTGATAGGCCTACTATTGCAGGATCTATCTCGCCTCGAGCGTCCAGTGAAAATATTGCAGCTGCAAAAGTTACTAACGCTCCAATTATTTCAAGTCGAACATTAATCCATCTGCGAAAATAATTAATGGGTAATTATTTGACAGTATCCAAGGGGTTTAAATCATACAAAGTCGAAGCAACGAGGGGGCTGTATGCCTGCTGGTTGTGATCTATTTTGTTGTGCATATTATCCATGAAGGCTTCTTGTAGACCGAAAGCTCGAATCGTCGTTGCACCGGATATCGTTTCACTGATGCAGGAATAGATAGGTGAACGGGTGATAGCTTCAATACGTTTTATCTGTCGTGATGTCGCAATGTAAAACCGCTGAAATGAGTGTGTAAGAATGTTGATACCGTCCGCATTGGAATGATGGTTGACTTACCTGTAGGAAGAAGTAGAAGACGGTAACCGGCAGTATGAAGGTTACAAAAATGGGAGTGGAGTAGACAATATTGATAATGAGACTTAGTGTGGAGCAGAAACTGTTGATAGTGGCCTTTACGTTAAGAGGCATGAAATTGTCTAAGACATCCACGTCCTTGGCAAAATAATTCACTAATCTTCCAGACAGCGTTGTATCGAAGAACGACATTGGGGCTCTCAAAACTCCTTCTAGTATTTTGGAATGGAGTGCAGCAGCTGAATTAAGAGTGGCAAGACCGGCGGCTATTGCACAGAGTACGATAGCGAGACCTACACAATAACAGTAAACGCTGTTACTGTACCTAATGAAAGTATACCAAACGATTTACGTGAACGTTACTAACATTGGGCTAACCCCATTCCACCGTATCCCCCAAGATACTTCGTTGTGGTATCCATTTGCTGTAGTCCATCGTGATTCATTCCATCTTTGGTTGCCTCCGCGGCCCAATTGGCAAGCCAAATATTCGTATAACTTGCCAACCCTATTTGGAGTAAGCTGAAGACAGTCATGGATATTACAAGATAGAAGCCACATGCTTGGAGATATGTCGCTAAGACGGACGCTTTTATGTTTCCAGTTTCCGACAATTCATCCTGTACCAGCTTCTTCTTTTCATGTGGGGAATCCCGCGTTACCTGAGGTAAGCTGATGGGTATGGGTAATTGTTCGGCTTCTTTCATACCTTCGAATGTTCGACCCATTAACCAATCTTTTTTATCTGTAGCCATCTGGCCTGACAGGTAGTCTGCAAGCATACCCTGTGTAATCCAACATATTCATATGTCTGTCGACTTAGAACAATTAAACTCGCGTACTTACCGTTTGCAGCAGTTCATTGTATGTACCAAAATGACTGACTTGTCCATGTTTTAGTACAATCACCTTATCGGCTTGTGAAAGGAAGGAGAGGCCATGTGTCACCAAGACTCGTGTGCAATTCTTCAAGCAACCGTTTGAACCAATCACGTTGTCAAATATATGGTTACCCACGCCGGCATCAAGAGCACTTAAAGGGTCATCAAACAGGTAGACATCGGATTCCTTGTAAACTGCTCTAGCAATCGACACGCGTTGCTTTTGACCACCAGATAAGTTCATTCCTCTTTCCCCAATCTCTGTGTCATCTCCTCCCTCTAGATTCTGAATGTCAGGAACAAGACCACATGCCTCTACGACAAGCTTGTATTTGGACGCATTGAATAAATCGCCGAAAACAATGTTGTCTCTTATTGTGGCATTTTGAATCCATGCTTGTTGAGAGACGTAAGCGATAGAACCCTTTACAACACAATACAATATTGCACGGCCTGAAGAACATTATTATCTCTGTAGTTACTTGAACATTAACACTTCCTGATTTTTTGGTAATTTCTCCCAAAATAACTGAAAGCAAGCTCGTTTTCCCTGATCCTACATCCCCCACTATAAATAGCAATGATTATGTCGGTAGGAGAAAACGCCATAACACCGAACCTATCGCTGTTAGTGTCCCTTTCTTAAATGTAACATCTATATCTTTTAACGTCATTGATTTGGAGGTCCAAGAAAAATTTCCGTTCCTGATTGTTATCCATTGCTCTGAAAAACCCATAGATACTGAAGCTTTGATCACTTGGGATTTCTTACTGTACCATTGCTTTGTGATACAGGGGGTATCTCCACATTCGGTTCTAGCTCTTCCAGGTTCAAATATTCATTGATTCGCTTTAAACTGACGACTGATTGTAAAATAAGGGTCACTGTCATAGGAAACCTAAAGTAACGTTTTCAAATGAAGAAAAGCAAACCTAAATTTGTTATTCACATTTCTTACATGACCATTGGCATTCTCATGATATTAAACAGTGATAGTGCCACAAATGTTCTCTCAGCATTCAGGTTGTGGTCATCTCCTGTAAATACATATACCCCGAATGTCGCTAAGGCCACCTAGTATTTAAAATATCCATATTTGAATAATCCAACACCATCAGTATATTCCATTGTAACATACAACAAGTGGAAGGCAATTGAAAGAGAACGTTGTAGCTGAACTATAGTAAGCTATTTGTCGAAGCAAATCTATTTCCCTCCTTCTAATATCTTCGACTTGCTTTTGCAAAGCGGGTTCCCAACCGTAGAGTTTTAGGGTCTGAAATACGAACTGTTTGTGACATTCGAAACGAGGTTTATGAGCAGAAGTAATACCTTAATTCCAGATAGAATTTCTCCCATCAGTTTAATTCGTTTGTCCTTGAACTTCAACTGCTCCATTTGTAATAAACTTTGTTTTGCAGTGAGGAAACCATTAAGAGGAACACATAGAATTATGACGCCTAAGCCAGCCAAAATGGACATTCCAAGAGTGTTATAGAGAAAGTAAAGAGAAAGTCCGATCTGAATTGGTGCTGTCCACACCATGTGTACAAACGGTGCAAGCTCCATCAGCCTTTGGATATCTGCACTGATCAGATTAAGAACTTGCCCAGTAGCTGTTCCTAAATAAATAATTTTATTCAAAAGTAATTTTACAATATACGCAGTACCGCTTCCTGATACGTTGCTGACTGTCAAGGACTTTCTATTGATTGCACTTGTCAACACACTTCTCGTCCACATTCCAATACGCAACATCCATTCATTATGCTGCACTCCAAATATTGTGGCGAGTAACGAACAGCTGATTAGTACAGCTGCATACAAATATCCTTTCCATGGCTCTTCACTAGTATCAGCAACATGTGCTATAAGCAACCTACGCAAAAGCAGAAATTAGACTTCATAAAGTGTAGTGGTAGGCAGTGGTACTTTAGAATTTCGGGTGACACCAATGGAAGCAAATCTTGAATGAGTTTCATAAGCCCAGCTACGATAAATGGCTTCCAGTAGCAGTTGAAAAGTACCCTGCCAACACCAGCTCCTTCAGATCCTTGTGTTGCTTTTCTGCATTTAAAAGTCCTATTTTAGAACAAAAAGTTAGTTAATTGTTTGAACAAACTGACCGCTTCACAGCTTCTGTGGCTTTCTTCCATCGGTGGTTAAAAATAGGCATGAGATGAATGGCTCTGTCTGTCTCATTTAAGTCCCATAAGTCTGTAAATTCTAAGGGATTTCGGTAACCTCGCCAAGCCATGGAGTCAAACCAACAGTACAAAATATTTGAGAAGTATGAGGCCTTGATCTCAGGGCTTTGAGACTGTAATATAAATTTTTGAAAATTCAAGACCCCCGAATAAATTATTGAAAGGTACCTCAAATTTGGCGTAATTTTGGCCCTTGCCTATTCCATGTCCGGTTATCCATTCTCTGTCTGAAATGCAATGAAGGACAAATTGCATCACGACAAGGGGGAAGGTGATAAACCTCATTGTGTAAATGAACTTCCATTTCTGTATAAAGCATTAATTTCATATAAATCAATTTCTGTGGGACTTTTGCAAACCAACTTCAAAAACTTCGCCATGCTTATTCACAGCAGTTCGGAATAGCGTAACTTCACAGATCAACGTTAATGACCAATATATGAATTGGACACCCGAGGACGTCAGGCGCGTCTTCGTGCTTAGCACCATCAGTAGCAAGGCCAATACCTACAATCCCGCATACGAGAACTTTATTAGCGCTAAATACAAAGGAAAGGTGGAAAACCTATTCCAGTCTTCGCCTTACCAATCCAGCCAGTCTAACGGTTGATGCTGTGTTATGCATTCTACCATAATTGGCATAAAATTGTCCCACAATGACCTGGGCCAAAGCAACACAAGCTATGGTTATGGCCATGCAAAATCTTGTTCTCGATAACAGGCTCCAAGTCAGTCCCAGATGATGTTCATCTTGTTTTGCATTGAGTGTAAAGCGAATGTCGATGAAGGAAAACAGAAATATGAAAGCAGGAGGTATCCAGGTTAGAACAGTTTCTTCGAAGCAGGGAGTAAAATATGGGTCACTCGTGTGCCATGTTAGATTAGTGTTCTGAAATGGTGAACCATTAAACAGTAACCTTGAAAGCGAATAATGGATGCATTCAACATTACCCAAAAGGTCGAATTGCAAAATGTCTCCATATTCAGGGAAGTCAGGGATGTTAGTAACCAGTTTAACCAAAACAAGAGTTTTTAAGTTGCCAGAGATTTAAAGCTTCTACTTGCACTGGTACGTTTTACAATTTATTATCTTTCTTGTTATCACGATTCTGACCCACATATCAGTTTATTAAAAATCACTTTATTTTCAATTATAAACCCAACTTTTCGAATTATCCCAAACGTGCGTTACTTTGGTATACAATTAAGATTCAATGAATCAAATCAAACGTTTTTTTGCTTAGATTCGTTACTACTCTTCAGTAAACAGAATACCTTGAGGTGTGCACATTGGTTTGCCTCACTCGGTTATCTATGCTGTGCATATAATTGTAACATGAGAATTGAGAATCGGAGTTATGGGGTATGTAATCTAATTAGCATTAGCAAGATACCATGCAATTCAATGTCAATGCTACGTGGCTATTTCACTTTTGGAGAGTGGCGGATAGCATTGTGATATTGTCAGCATTAATGGGTTTAGTCATCGTTATGAGTGATCGCGAATTTTGTTGCCCCGAATTCATTGAATTTCATTCCACGAAAGATCTGTCACTTGTCTCCTGTACCTGATAAGGCGTAATGATGATATGAGTGATCCTGATTGAACACTTCAGTTCAGGTCAAAAGAATTCAACGAATTTTACTTCTGATGCAAACATTTCAAAAACTTATCGTAAATGAAGTTCATTGATTTAATTATTGTTATCATTCATTCGGATTCATTAGGGAATTTTGGAGCTCCAGATGTATGTGGTTTAGGATATCCCTTACTTCCCGTTACAGAGAAACCAGGGTAATATGCGTGGACCGTTCCAGGGAATGGATGATACAATCTTCGTATTGTTCAATTTTAGGCAACAGGTCGTTGAGCAATCTAACAGGTAACTCAGCAAGTTATCAGCAAATATCCCAAAAGGAGCGTCATGGATTTTTTTACATTTTTAGCACGTTCAGTCAAAAGCTGGAGTTATTATGTGTGATCTACAACGATTACTCTGTCTAAGGTATATGTTATGTTAAAGCCATTTCACGTTTTAAACCAAATTGGATTACAATTGTGTCCTTGATTCACATTGACAGCCAAGTCATGACCAATCACTATTCGGATGCCACATATTGAGCATTAAACACATCACACAGAATGCCTAAGTATTCATTCCGATCAGTTCCGTTTCATTTAGATCAGTTCACAGATCCCTTAATATTTTGGTTCAACGCAGCATTTAAAAGATTACAAGGCCAAAAGATAAAAGCATTTCGACGCTCGCCGTATACCCACGGTATCATCAACATTCAACCCAACTGGCCAGACGTGGCGAATTTTGTTTGTCCATATATGCATGATACACAATCTCCATTGTACGGAGAAGATAATAGGTCTGCAGAATGTTATATACATGTTTTAACACATGCTGTTCTACAGGATTAAAATGTCATACCTGGTTTACATTTTTAGCTCAGATGACACATTCCATTGTTAGAATTAATATAACCCTCTGCTACACACTTCCTAACAGCGAAAGTGGTTATCCCCGAACCGAATTCGTTGCAACTGGTTTTGTTTAGAGGAGTAAAACGACCTTGTATACCAAGATTCATTTCAACCCTCGCGATGTGCATGTAACTGGTACATACCACGGTAGGGATTTTGTCCGATAAACCCACGGGACATAGGGATGGCTGGTTCCTACAGAAACAAGAGTCACGAAGTTCATAACTCAAGCCTTATTAGGTGACTCCTACCCTCCTTTTCTCAATTAGAATTAGCTATCGCAATTGTGGTCACCAGTTGCTTACGTAAGGCTAACAATTTAAACGATTCTTCTGTTTATCTCGTATTGATAATGGACCACCTAAATTCAGTGAATTGGCATATCGTTATTATAATTAAAATGTGAAGTGGTGACTTTTGGAGTGACTTCAATGCATTTTGTCTATGAAGCAGCTATTCCACGCTGGGTTGTACTACGTACCGCTTTTCCCACTTTACAAAATAATTATAGGTATTTAGGTATTCCCCCGCTAGACAAAAATCAATTACATAGTTTGCGCATAGGTTTACATGACGCAATAGGGCCATCAAATAAAACATCAGTGGAGAGATTAATTAATACTCATTTCAGTTAAGCAGGCAACCGGTATAATGTTCCACCTCAATTTATTCGTGAAAAAGAAAATTGCCCAAAATTGGGTGTTACTTCTTCTTCTTGGAAGTACAGCTGTGAATTTACTTACGGTACTTAGAAAACATATCTCAGCGTGACGCGGAATGTATTAGCTAACTTAATATCCATGTCAATATATTTTTATTACGGGCCATTTGACTATACACAAATGAAATCAATGCTTTATATCATAGGTTGAATGTCACTCAACGGGAGGAGCCATCCGAACACAAGAAGCAGGCAAGTAATCTGAGAATAAACCTGACACTTTGAAAGATTATATTTTGTGCTTTATAGTGAATTGTACCGGAGAAGGATTTTTGCAATGTGTTGAGGAACTTACTCACTACGTTAACACTAAAAAAGTCCCCAATACAAACGAGAGTGACATAAACCTCGTCGTCGGGTTAACGAGAGTGGGCAAATCAATCATTACACAAATCATTGCCAATGATTCAAACCTTTTGCCCGTCTACTGCCTAACTCCCTCGCAATGTGCAATAATGGACGATTCAGGGTTTTCAAGCAATATGGGAACCTTTCTTCCCAACCTGATTGTTCACAACTCCACACAAGGAGTACAGTCGGCATTTTACGACATGCCAGGGTTCAAAGACAATAGAAACGTTACAATTGACATAGCAACTACGTATTTTCTTAGAACAGTTGTAAAGAAAGCGCAGCGATTGAGGGTGGTCGTGGTTGGTCTGCACAGCTATTTTCATTTCGCAGACGCCCTAGGCTTTAGACTCCTTTTAACAAGCTTGTGTAACCTGTTCAAGGACGCTAGCAAGTTTTCCCAAAGCGTCGCATTTATTTCTAACTATGTTCCAAGGGGATATTATGAGGACGAACTATATTACCAATACCTACGGTACATCCAAGAATTTAACCCAGCCGCAATAGAGGAGACGTGCAGACCCTTTGCTTCCGAATTTATGTCTTTTCTAAATACATCAACTCGGCCTGACATGTATGATGTTCCAACGTACATTCGACCATTCAATGAAATCACCAGAGACCACAATGGGACAGATATTCGGACAAATCCTGCTCTTCAGACAGCCATAAAAGACATTCAACATTTAGTCTGGAATGCAACACAGTACGTTCCAGTCAGCATCACCGATTTTAAGTTTCCCCTTAGGTTTGAATCAGGACTATTTTTGGAGAAGGTAGTTTTGGAGTTCAGCAACATCACTGACCTGATAGACGGCGCAAAGGAGAACGCAATATTTTTTCTGACTGATTTGTACTCTGGTGTTGCAAATTCATCCACCGATGCGAGTCAGCTGATTATTTTGATGAACAATATGATGAGCACCTCCTACGAGTTTGCCACTGACCCTACCACAACCATGATATCGTGTCTGAACCAAACAATGCTGGCAGTGGAGAAGTTTGCCCCTGGGTCGTTTCCCGAGGGTGTTCTTGAGGAATTCGTTGATGTACTGAACTTGATGGATTTAATTCATGAGATAACCAACGGGGATGCAGTCCGCTGCATGGACTGGGTATCCCCATTCCTTCATTTCAAAGAAGACTTGATCCAAGAAGTGAGTTCCAAGGGAGTGCATACGAGGATATTTGATGAGTCGTTAAGGGATTTGATCGTGGGAAGTCAAGCAATATTTGTGATATTAATGGATTTAGTTAGGAGTCATCCCAACCCCCAAGCAGAACTTAACAGAATAATTAATGCGTCAGAGGAAGCACATGCCAACCTAATGTCCATTGCTGAAGCCCCAATCACTACGGCCTCTTTGTTATTTAGCGCGTATGAGGTAGCTTACTTGAACCTATCTGAGAACCGTTCACAAATGCAACTGGATTCAATGAAGGTGCATTTTTTAGAGCTTATCGGCGATGGCTTTGATTGGCGACATCGGGATTGGCTATTTCCGTTTCAACTGTTTGTGATCCAACCATTGAAAGCTGAGGCTGGTATTACTTTCGTTTTCGTACAATAAAATTGTTTTGGAACGTACGTACCAAGTAATGGATTGATTGATTTAACGAATTATGTTTTACCTTTATTCCTCAAGTTGGTTGTAAAGCATTTAAATATCCTTGTCTTTGAAGGATTAATTACCCTTGTTCCAGTATTGCAGTTGGATTAAGCAGGTCTATTTAAATTCGTTGCTCCACTTTCACCTTACATGATTGGTACTTCGCTACAATGTGTCGTCCTCATTTTGTTGGCTTATTGACTAATTGACATTCGGTTCGGTTGCATGCAAGAAGACGTGGCATTACACTGACAATTTGGCCAGACCGGGCCACCTGTTTACGTATTTCTGACAATGATAATGAATTGAACCATATTAACTGTGTCCAACATGTTGGATTTGCATAAAGGAGGGCAAGCAGTTATTGCAACTGCAATGCTTTAAACAAGTTCGTGGTGTCTGAAAACAATAAGATACACCCCCAAAAGTCAATAATCTGTTCTGTAACCACCTATTCCGCAATGATGGGTACGATAAATTGTATAAATAATTGTAATGCCATGCGTTGGACTCACATACCTTTTTGTCTTACTTATCGTTCAAGTATCTTCGAACTGAATTTTGCAGTCCATTGCAATGCCCACAACAAATCAAGGGTTTTACTACGTTGTTCCCTCAGACCCTGCAATATTTCGAAGACATAGAATTGTTTTATATTGCTCCATAACCATGGTTGGGAGTGGTGTCCCGTATGAATATCACCAAATGTCATTTATTTGCTTTGAAACCGAGACATTCCCCCTTAACCCTATCTGGTCCTTTT
The DNA here is from genome assembly GCA_034699605.1 of Isotomiella paraminor. NCBI lineage: Eukaryota > Metazoa > Arthropoda > Collembola > Entomobryomorpha > Isotomidae > Isotomiella > Isotomiella paraminor. The sequence continues at coordinate 12,671 of JAQGCL010000035.1, read as the reverse complement.
ACTTGGCTACCGCAATTCTGAGACAGTTGATGGCTTGACATAAGTTTGTAACCAACGGTGGAGTAACGCAGATAATAAATGTTCTAATGGCAAAAGAAAAACATTCAAAGCATGGTTGAACGCGAGTCAAATATCATAATCATAAACGCGAGACATCGAAATAATACAATTGGCCAGACCTGGACACCATTTTTTGTGACATGTGTGCCAAATAGTACATTTATAGTATATTTAGCCTACTTTCTGCATTTGAACCATAGGAGTTACCTGCAATAGAGAGTAACTACATTACAGGAAAAACGGCATTTTACGACGAAAAACTGAATAATTGGGCGATAAAGTTTGATCCATGAGTGTCATTGTGATTTCTTTTAAAGTGATATGCAGATGGATTGCTCGTAGACACTAATTGAGTTATTGGAGATTACTGATAACGCGACCAGCATTCAATTAATTTTTACTCTTCGCACGTCATTTGTTTCAAGGGTTGTGAGAAGGTAAATTGTCATTCTTATCTCTACTTGTCAACATGCTCGGTTTGTGAATTCGTTGCATTGTCTCTCCAGTAATTGTCTTCTGCAGTTGACGTAAGAATAATGCTTTGACGTATGTACTACGCACATAGGTACCCAAATGAAAGGCCAAAAGTATTGGTTTTTACGTCAAATGTTTAAGTGGTTCGTTTTGAAGTTTACCATGTATCTCATTTGCCCTTGTCCTTTGAACCTGACATAGATCAGACTTGACAAACTATAGTAGAATTGAGCCAATTTAGTGCTAAATGAATTCTTGGGGTTCCCACCTTGTATTAAACTGATGCGTACAAAATGAAATTCTCAGCACTAATTGTTTCTTTGAAGTTTCGAGCTGCATCAATTGCGTCAACACTTTCGGTTCCAAATTCAACGAATTTGTCTTATCTTCGTTCCAATTAGGTTTGACATGGTTCCATAATTACCATTTCGGGACCATATAAAACTGTGTAGTTTTTGGAAGCCCCAGTAAGTAACTAGGAATATTGAATTCAAGGTTTTGGTTTGGGTTTCCAGGAAAATGAAAACGTTCATAAAGTTTGTGTTGCTCATTTCTTCAGGTGTCGCGTTTGGAGGGATACTCGACGTAAGTTACTTTTGTGACCAAAGTTAGTGTTGTTTTGGTTCTTAGTTTTATAACAATTTGGAAGGCCAGTCCTAAAATAACGAAGTAGTTGAACCGACAATAGTCTGTTTGTTTAGTTCCATTTGGAGATATAATACCGGTTTATTAATCAAGATTACAATTTTTATTGCTTTCATTTGCAAATTTCCCGCCAGACCTGAAAGCGGCATGGTCTAATATTGCATTTTAGTAATTCGTAGCTTCTTTTGTTGACAAGACCATGCACCTTCCGCCGAAATTCTAGAACGTAGGTGTACACAAATTTAAATTTGTAGGGCCATTGGGAAACGAAAGAGACAAGCTACATACTAACATGGTAACTTAACTATACATTGATCATGAACAAGAAAAGAGGAGTGTGAAATTGCACTAACCCACCCATCCATTTCTTGTCATTCCAGGGAGGTTTTCGAATTTGTTGACAAAATTTCAAAGTATACCTGCGACCATCTAATCAGGAGTCAAATATTTAAAATTAATGTTGCGGCTCGAAAATATCTCCCTGGTCAAATGTGGTGGCCAAAAGCGGTTTATCCTATTCTGGACATCAAGCTTTAAGAACCCAGAAGTGCCGCGATGACCAATACAATGTTAAATGCATACACTCTGTTCTTTACGTACACATTTGGGCGTAGCCACCTTTGGCCATCTTTGAGCATTTCGACCAGTCTGGCCGGGTCAAAAGTATTTTGGACCCCCAAAACGAAACAATGATTAAGGTTCAGTTTTCCAGGTTAAAGATGAAGAATTACGGTAAAATCAACCATTTTACCAATGCAATAGACTAATCGACTCTCAGATATGAGGAGATGTTTTTACTTCAACCACTCTAGATTGTGAATCAGCTTTCTCATTGACAATTCAGTTATGGGAGGTAACGCCATGTACTTATTATTTTTTTAATTGCAGGCAGCCTATGACGTGTCCCAAGTTTCAGATCAGCCCAAATCAGGTATGCAAGAAATACCATATGATGTAAAGGATTTGATACGGTTGTGTTCATCGTAGAGGGGAACTGTTCAGGTGATGGTTTTCAAGAATGCTTCCAACAGTTGATCGACTTTATTACCACCGAGAAAATCAATTCAACAACCGAAACCGACATTACCATAGTTTTAGGACTAACGAGGGTTGGGAAAAGCATAATAACGCAACTTCTCGCCAACGACAGCAATGTTTTACCCGTTCGTTGCCAAAATATATCAAGTTGCACAATATACGATGACTCAGGATCTGCTGGTCACACTACCACATCGCAAACGTTTCTACCCAACTTGGTTGAGCATTTGTCCACTCCTACTGGGGAAATAACAGCTTTTTACGATATGCCTGGGTTTGACGACAACCGCAACGAATCAATCGACATTGCAAATGGATATTTCGTAAGGCAAGTGCTTGGAAATGCGAAGCGTTTGAAGACAGTGGTCGTGGGATTGCACAGCTACTTTTCTACAACAGATGCGAAAGGATTCCTGACCGTTCTCGAAAGTTTATGTCAATTTCTGAAGAATGGTGATAAGTTTTCCGAAAGCGTAGCGTTTATTTCCAACATTGTTCCCAAAGGAACAGACGAGGACGTGATGTACTACGATTACCTGGATTACGCAAGAAGCATATTTAACTCAGATTTGCTCAGTCCGGGTTGCCGGGATTTTGGGGACACATTCATGTCTGTACTGGGAAGGGAACAACTTAATTACACCACAGATCCCCCATGGCAATTAGCATCGCATATTCGACCATGCAGCCAGATCACAAGGGACCATAATGGTACAGACCTTAGAACAAATCCAAGCATGGAGAAAATTATATCGCAGATGAAGGAACTGGTGTGGAATGCGACAAAATACGTTCCGGTCGACCTTACAGATTTTGGCATTGCCCTATCGTTAAAATCCCAAATTTTTTTGGACAACGCAATCGATCATTTCAAGGGTAAAGTAACTACTTCCCTCTCAAATGCCTTGGATGAAGCCGTTTTGTTTCTCAAGAACATGTACATTGGACTTCTTGATTCTACCACCAACAGCGATGAATTGACAGGATTTATTCAAAATTTGGAAAATGCCAAATTTGATTTTTCCAACGAACCTGAAATCAATCCGAGAACTTGCATCGAGCATACGGTGGCAGTTGTTCACACTTTTGCCCCAAATTCTTTTCGAGATGAGTATAACAGCAACCTAACTTCCATTCTAGATTTTATGAATTTTATTGCCGAGGTCAAGCAGGAGGCAGTGTTCAGCTGTTCAAGCTGGATCACTCCCTTTCTCACGTTTAAGGAGAGATTGAGGGAAGCTGTGCGTAATGAAGAACGAATTGACAGCCAACTAATGGCCATGACCAAGATTAAATTAGCAGAGGCAGGCGATAAGCTGGCTTTAATTATGCAGAACGATACTGAAAACTCTAATGCCGAATTAGTCAAGTATGAATCCTACCTTCTGGCAATTGCAAATTCAGCTGAGCAATTCAATTTGAGAGTAGAAAACTACACGAAGTTTTCTGAGGTGTTACTAGATTTGACGGAGCAGTACAAAAACCTTTCTAATGGTAGCGTGTCAACGCCAGTGGACTTAGAATCCGTTGGGTTGGTCGAAATGTAAGGAATTGAATTTGACTGGAACGCATCCACCTACAATTGGGATACATCCCTCCTACATGCTGCAGCAAGCTTGGCTCAATCAGCCTCCAAATTCGCAACTGAGAAGGCAATGGATTTATTTTATGCGTTGACCAGTGATCTAAAAGACTCATTTGTGGACGGGTACTCCGGATTGCTTGATGGGAACACTGAAATCAATAACTTCACAACAAAAGTTTTATCCATGGTCTCTACCACTTACATTATCGTTAATGATACTATGTTGGGTCCTTCAGAAATCATAGCTGAACTGTTATTGCAAGTGGACACTTTTGATAAAGCAGCAGCTGACAAATATGGAATTGCATTGGGTCAAACAGGGTTGCTAATGGAAGTTTTGAAAAGCAATCATGATGTCTCGTTCAGGTTTGTCGACATAGCCCATCCACTGTTGATGTTGAAGGGTGAAATCATTACCATCTTGCAAACCCGTGAAATACCGAATGAAATATTTAAAATCACAAAAGAAATTTTGAAAACTGGCAGTCGAAATGTGACCGCAATGATACGAGCCATGGTGAACTCTAGTCCTGACCCCACGGCGAAATTAACTGAGAAGATAGTGGCTTCTGAAACAGCACAGGCTCGACAGGTCAATAAGCTGTTGGGTACATCTATAACGCCGAATGAATTCTTTGGCTACTGCGAAGAAGAATACTTGAACATATCGGATGGCAACTTCAGCATGCAACTTGAATCACCAATTGTTGCCGTTTTGGTACTTCTCGGTAACGACTTTGGTTGGAAAGATAACGGGTGGACCGACGTGATAAACCAATTAGTCGTTAGGCCTCTAAGGACCGCTCGTGACTTTGAAACCTTTCTGTCCAAACTTTTCGAGGAACTAATGGTTGACAAAGTACAAGTCCAAGACGACTCGAATTACAAGTTGTGGCAGTGGTGGACCGGTCAGAACAACAATACATCACAGGTAAGTTCTCGTATGTCTCGCGAATTAATTGCAGAAACATGTATCCGGTGTTTCTATGGCGATGGCCAAACTACTGGCCACATTTTGTGGGTAGTGAATGCTTCCGTATACGTTTCGCGTTAGTTAGACAACGCGGTTTGTTTCTAAATTGTCAAAGAACCTTCCGTATTATTTCATATTGCAATGGGTTCCTTCAGGGACAAAGCTGTTGTCGTTTAGAGTACTTCATTGTGTCCGACTATTTATATCCATTTACATTGTTTCAGGTATGGCAAAAATTTTCTGAACTGGAGTTCAATGCAACTAATATATTGGACGTTTCCCAATATACCGAGCTAATGCTGGTAGCAGATAATGTGGCCCGAATTAAGACACTAATGAACGTCGCATTGGTCCCTGCCCCAATATGTCTATCACCGGGAGCCGAAATGATCTTCGAGGGTAACTTTATTTCTACTTCCAAGGTATTCGAGTGCATTTCCGAGTCTCCAACAAAACCCACATCGATCGTCTTGATTGCTCGACACACCATTCACATCAACACCAACCTTGATGGAGCTTTGCTGAATCCAACGGAGGCACCCACTGTTGTGTTTTTGTCTCCAATTTGGAGTATCGTAGAGAATAAGGCAGTAACTCTACGCGGCCCCAAGGGAACCATAGGGCGTTCTCCAGGTGGACATGGGGAGACAGGAAAGGAGGGCGGGGACTTTTTTGGTATGTTTGTCAGCAACCCTGACGCTTGGGCTTTACAGCTGGTTCAAGACGGTGGAGACGGTGGGGATGGGGCAGTGGGACAGCAGGGCAGTTTTGGACGAGATGCGCTAGAAAATCCGTATCAAACGAGTACACATTGTGAATCATATGGTGGTGGCAACATATGTATTCGAAAATATCCCAATTCATGTAACACAAAGACTTGCGACGGAAAGTCTGGGTCATGCCACGCAAATAACGACGGAGTACGGGTCAGCATTCCTGGAGATGATGCAGAGCCAGGACGCGACGGGGGGCAAGGTGGTAACTCCGGGAGCGGAGGTCCTGGTGGTCACGGATTCATCATTGACCTGGAGGGCACCTGGACATATAACAACCACAGTGCAGCAGGATTGTCAGGGAAGGTTGGGATGGGAGGCCCCGGGGGCCAAGGCGGACACTGCGGTTGTGACATCATTGTCGTAGTTGACGACCGTGGCAGCAGCTGTTTTGAAATGTCGAAATCCTCGACATGCTTCCGAAAAGCACCAAATGGCTATCCACGTCCCCCCGGATCCCCCCAGTTAGTTATGTCGCCAGGTTTCGATGAAACCAAGGCGAAGGTCGTAAAGCCTATTGACATGCATGTTGCATACGTCCAATACGTCACGCGTTTTAAAGAGGTGCTTGCGGAAGCAAGTGACGAATTCCTTGGACCACTCTGCAAGAAAACGTTATTGCACATTTCGACTAACCCAAGTGTTCCAAAGCAGTTTTGAACACCTTCTATCACGTTTACCACAGCATTGAACTACATTTAATACAAATATCTACAGTGTTTCAAAATTCCAACATGACCTTTCTTCAAACTATTATAAATATTAATCATACATAGCAATTAAATATGCGTATCACGTAGATGTGGCATGTGCATGAATTAAGAACAGATTTTCAATAAAATTTGAGTTGTGTAGTTGACACCCAAAATACTAATTTTGAAGACCGTTAATACTCCTGCCTTCGTGAATGATGACTTGCTCCGATGATACCGATTTTCTGCAAGCAGTCGTTTAAAACCCGTATAGATTAGTCGCAATGTAGCAACCATTTGTCGGGGTTATTCAAAGGGGATTTATATAGCATCTGGTTGTTCTAATGCGAAAAGATTATTTGTCATATCATAAGAATACTCCGCCTCGCTTCGTTATTTACCCTCTCGAAATGGCATATTTCATCCTAATAATGAATTTAGAAAAAAGCTAAAGGTATAACAACCGTTTCTCCAATAAAATTCATATGTTGCTTTCCACTCCTGGTTTACAGCAGGATAATTACTCTATGATCACGTACGTTTTTATGGAGGGAGTCAATTTTAACGTCCAACGAAACAAATTTACTAGAACAAAGCTACCGTTAGAACCACATCATCAGCAAATGAATCCGAAGGACACGTACGAGGGCGTCAACAACTACAGTTATTCCTTGTGATACACAACGACTACATTGCCAAATGTACAATAAAACAACGTTGAAGCCATTTCATGTTTCAAACCAAATTGGATTTTAATGGTTTCCTTGATTGACGGGACGATAAGTCACTGTCGGGATGAAACAAATTTAGCTTTATGAAAAGTATACAAAATGTAAGGCATAAGCTTACATATTTTCATTCAGAGGAACTTATAAATAGTGTGTAGGTCTACAACATTGTTTTTTAAAGCTGACACGCAATCCTTAGACAATTTTCTTTCGCACAACTATAGATTCCACCTGGATCGGAAATCAGCATGCCATTCATTCATTTGACGGAGTTCATCCAGGAGCACCGGCTACCGCTAAAGTAGCCAAATTGTGACCGAGCGTTGATGGGGATGGTTAGACGTACGTTAGGGTGATTAGCGCATTACAATTGAAGATATCTTGCAATATAACAGAGGTGGAGCATAGGTTTTACCGTAGACGGATTGAATTACATAAATGTCGTCTGCTGCCAGCCGAAGGGGGCTATAAAAATACCTTGTCACCTTTTTTTTATGGCAACTACGTCACCGCTATCATGGGCTACAAGATAAGCTTTACCTTTATAAATCGTTGAAGCTGATTATGTCAATTACTAGCGATTAACAGGTCATTGCCATCGCCTGCACCAAGTAATGAAAGAATACGGGATCCAAAGTAAAGCAATCTGAATGGCTTATGTTTCACTAAGCTTGAAATAAACTTGATGAGTATGACAAGAAATTCCGAAATGTTTATTTTTGCGCTTAATCGGTTGAAGTTTCAAGTTTAATCGGTTGAACAAAATCGCACAACAAACTGAGGCTATCATCACGTCACACTGTGTTTACATTTCGTATAACCCATATTAGTTTTTACATTTCATTTAAAGCGATACAGACAGAGATAGAGAGTACCATAAAGTTCATATCACATTGCATATGGACAATTTGGACCGACTCTGTCAAAATGTATTTCTGCAGTCTACATATTTCTGTCACACTGCCCTACTAGAACTAGGCTGAACACTTTTGGGGCCATATGTTTTTCTCATTTAAGTTGATAGTTGCATAATGTTATCAGGATAAGTAAGCTTGGCATCTTTCGCTACTTTAAAAACTCCCTTAATGCTCATAATTTTAAAATGTTTCGACAATTCTTCGAAAGCAATGCATATATGAGGGATTGACGAAATGTGGAAATATCCCAACTCCATATCTTAAAATATTGATCGGGAGGCATTTGGGTCCACATTTCGGTGTACACATATCAAAAAGAAACGTAAACTTACTCGGGATCTACTATCAACAGTTTGAGCCGAAATTAATCGATAGAAATGGGGAAAGTGTCGACTCATATAGCCTTATAGGACATTTGCGTTTGTGCTTGACTTACGCATATACGTACACACTCTTTTGGTTTGGGTTGAAAGAAGGACGTAATAAACACAACGCCTTAGCTGTGTTACAATTTCAAAATCAAACAGCAAGTTAAGTAAGCCAAAAATGCAAGGGGAAGAACTCTCGTTGTCTGCTAATCATGATGGTGAGAACAAAGGAGAAGACATAAGTATCGAGAAAAAGGTTTTCTCGGTTCCAATGGTAAAACACACACAGACCTCAGTGCACTTAAGATACATTAAAGTGGGTTCTATTTTTCCAGTTGATGGAAAACATTGTGTCCCATCACCTACTGTTCCCTGCATTAAAATACCTGCTTCGCCTTCGCCTCGTATCTAAAGAATTCAACAATGCCGTTCTCCACCTCAATCAATTTCAGAACAACATACCAACGATTTCCATATCCGTGTTGAAAATCACCAATGAATCTGGTACACCATGTCGTTTACAGCTTGACCAATTAACCGCCATTGAACCTCGCCTGTACCACTCGGTCACAGTTGGGTTCGGACGTTGTAATGAAGGACGTGGTCCAGACTACCAACTTCTAGACAACTTATGTTTCGCAAACCTCATGGACATTTGCGACCGGCCTGGTGAATGCATTCGCCATTTGACTCTGAAAGAATGTAACGTTTTGGAGCATCGCTTACACTTTATTTTGAGGACAATCAACAACTTCTGTCCTAATCTTAATTCACTGAACATTACCGTTACCCTAACGTGCTACGTCGCCGATCATGACCGAGACTTTGAGATGCCTTCATTGCTTCAACCTTTCCTGTCTATGAGAAAGCTGGACTTCAGAACCTGTGCTGCACAAGCGGAGAATGTAAAGGCATGCGGTCACAATTCCTCGTTACTTTCAACCCTGGTGTCATCATGCCCGTATTTAGACTCGTTGGAAATAGAGACACATTTGGACCCCAATTTAGAACTTGCAAATACCAAATGCCTCAAGTATTTTACGTGCAAGGTTGTTACTGATTTTCCATTCAGTCGAATGAATGTGGAGGTATGTGAATGTTATTTTAATTAGAAGGGTACATATTTATTATATTCTTTCAGAAATTAAGAAAATCAATCAATTTGTGCTCAGCAACGTTGGAAGAATTATCAATCATTTTGATTGAAGATTCCGGCTTTCCAACGCAGGTTGAGACACTCTCAGATGATGACGCCGTTGTTGTGGACTTTTCGAAGTTGAGAAAGTGCCAATTCCTGCACTTCAATATACCGCCATTCAAATTCAGTCCTTTCTACATGTCGTTGATATTGGGAGGAAGAGTCGGACAACTTCAGACTTTGAAACTGTACCCCGAAGATGACGGGGAAAATATCTTGTTAAAATTGGATGTCCAGCCAACATTAAGGAATGTTAGAAAGTTGGAAATTTCGTCAAAACCATCTGAGTTGCATCGACTGGTCAAGTGTTTTCTAAACTTAGTCGAGTTGGAGTTGACCGTCTTGCTTTCGGAAAGACGAAATGTCCAGGACGATGTGCCTACGGAGGTGCTGAATGTGTTTCACATGTTACCGAGGTTGAGGTGCCTGACCAAAAGCAAGGTGCACGTTCGGGGTGTTTTTTCCATCCGCCAGCTGACCCAGGTACTGGAATGTGTGGGCAATGGCTACTTTGAAACGGGTGAGTTAATTAGCATTTAATTTCTTGAGTTAATTAATTACATGCCTTACTAATAGCGATGCGGGATTTGGAAATTTCGGCCGAAAATGAGGAGATCAATTTAACTGACTTAGAACTGTTAGGAAATATATTTGGAATCGATCAGCTGGAAGGCCGACTGTTACCCATGTTGGAGTGGATGAGGAATATGAAGAATGTTCGATTTGACAATATTATGGTATATCTGATAAACACTGTTGCTTTTGTGGGACACAATGTCTCAAGAATATTTGATGTAGATGCCACCTGACACGGATATCCTAGATCGTTTGACCCAATTCATTGAGCACAATCAGTTACCTATTCATTACTTCAACTGTAATGGCAATAATCTGTAAGTCTAAAGCCGACGACGGACTTCCGACTTGCATTCCATAGACCAAGAGGCTTCCTGGATGCAATTTAGAACCAGTGGTCTCTTCTAAATTAAAGATGCCTCAATTTTAAAAGATTAAATAAATAAATCATCTTTCGTTGTATAATTGCAAATTATTTTTTTGTAGTCCTATGCTACACAACATTAGGCCACCTGGCTGTCGGCTGTCGTAGCTACAAGTTGGATGCAAGTGGTTGCGGACGACCCTACTCGTACGACTGTTTGGGAGGGTGTTGGCATGTTTGGATCTCGCTGCTGGCGTTATTGTTCCGGGAGCAGCGATACTTGGTGCTACTCAGCAACCTTTATTGATGCAACAGATATGGATGCGGTGTGCCCAAGGATCCATGCGACCAGCAGCGTGGAAACCCACTGGCTGGTTGCGTAGTCACCTGTTGACATATAAAAGTCAACAGCAGTGTTTACAAAATCCAAGCTGTAGAGGTGTCCGTATCATGACAATGGCTGTACGGTTTATAAAACTATTGACTTTCATTATCACATGTTATCAACGTCAGCAGCGTTATGCTATTTTGCTGTATTGTCAGGAAAAGTTCATATTCCTCAAATTGAAAACATGGCTTATTAACGACTTAACTTAAAGAATATCAGCATCATAAGATACACATATGTGAAGGGTCGTACCCTCCGTTATCATCGATTTAAATTCTACCGACTGCCCCGCCCAATGGTCCATGGGGACAACGTCCCATCTGCAAGTATGTAAAAGTCATTTAATTCCTTCTCAAAATAATGCACTTTGCCACGGATTACTTTAGGGTGTAGACAAATCCTGGTTGGACATGGTCAACGGGGATGACAACATCAACGAGCGTTGTGCAAAATCCCGCATACCAGCAAATATCAAAGTTGAATGTAATTGAGGAGGCAGAACCACCTTTTGCAATATAAATTATTTACGGATAATTAACTTGTACTGCAAATTGAACTAACTACAATTACTTATCAGAAAGTCTTGCTCGAAATGGTAAGTTTTTCCTGGTTGTAGTTGACATCTTCCTTCGCAGTCGCTTTTTTTTAAACCAAAAAGTCAATTGTACGCTGCCACACAAATTTTAGGTAATTATTTACCTAACTCGAGACTGCATCGGTATTCCAAGACCTCCGCATCTGTTAAATACCTTAGTCATTAACCATATCTTGTAGCCTCTTCTCAATTGGTACCTAAATACAGGGTCCACAATGCCTCCGGTAACTAATGTAGCGCAGAGGAAAATGATAGCCACTGTCTTGGACATTTCGTCTGGGTTCTTGGGGTTGCGACTGTGCCTTTATAAGTGTGTATAACCCTGCAAAATGAAGACTAGTGGGAGCGCACTTTCCTGGTCCTTTTATAAAGTGAATCGTTATCTGGATGTTCAGACTATGACGCGCAAGATTGTGATTATACTTTATACGGTTATATTGTTCACCTGAATTAGCTGATACCAACATTTATGTTTGGTGCCGAAAATGTAATTTCCCGTGACGTAAGGTAAATTGGTCTAATCTCATAATCCGATTTTTGATTGCCTTGAAACTTCTGGAAACAATAGGCGGATTATGGCTTTCACAAAATCCGTGCGTCAATGTAATGGTAGAAATTCTTTTTACTGTGTAAATCTAGATGTACTGAGTCTGACCGTATCAAGTGTTTACCATTTCCATACTCCGCAGGCGATGGAAAATTTGGTACATTGATCGACTTTTATATTTATTTCGGAGTTGAATTCAAATCGCTTCCGCACATGTATAGCTTTATTCTAATTTTTTATGGCCTCCTGGCCTCCACCACAATCCACTTTTGATTGTCCCCTTGATTACATGACCAATGGATAACGGCGGCACCCGGCCAATTAGCACCTGCATTCACATCCATGCAGCGCACCTTCTCCACATTAGTTATTTGATCGTAGCTCTATGTCAGACATGTGGTCACAATTTTCAGACACAAATTACAATTGTTTAAGCTCACGTGACGAGATGTAAACCACCAATGGGCAGATTCGTCATTCGTTCCGTTCGCCGTCATCTGGATTTCATCGTTTCCCACCGCTTGGAGGTGCTGACTTGTTTCTGCACTTATAAGCATGAAGGCTCCCTCAGCAACCGCTAACTACAGAATTTTGGTAGACAATAGGTACACACTCAAGCCATAGTCAGTGCATTAATGCCTCTCTTTACCATGAACCAGGAACAGGACTTTACTTCCCCGCAATCGTCAGTTTGCGCGTGCTTACCATCCCCCGTTACACACAAGCAAAGTCCGCTTTCTTTCCCCTTAA